>JAOWBW010000738.1:285190-382690 GCA_026119855.1 Campanula takesimana
GTCAGTAACTTTGGCTTTCTTCTTTCTTGGAGCCGCGGTTTCCCTGGGTTGAGCCGCAGGGATTGCAGGCTCCCCCTCAACCGCAGACTCCCTCTCAACCGGAGCCTCAGTTCCATCCAGGCTAACTCCTAGCCTATTCAAAGTGGCAGTTTGAGCAGCTTCTCTAGCTCTTGTAGCTGCGGCTTTGATCTGCTATGGCACCGGCATAAGGTTTGCCTGATTTATTTAGCCGAGCCTCAGGATAGGGTCCTCTCTGTTCTTCATCAAGGATCAGCATTCCATACAGCTTGTGCAAACCGCCATCCAAACCTGGTTCTGAAAGCATCAAGATTTAAGCACCAAACAATGTCTTCTCATTAGTTGCACCCACTCAGCTTCATTTGCCACAGAAGCCTTAAAGATCACAGAATCCTGATGAAGGAACTTTGTTAAGAGTCTGCAGTGAGGTTCTGATCTTTGTTTACCAGCGGCTTTGGCAGAATATGGCGGCTGAGGGCATTGATCATTTCTTGCATGATGATCCTTGGCCAGTGCAGCTTCTTCCCTTTGTAGATAGCCACGCAGTAGTTGTTATGCTCAGAAGTGAAGTTGTTGTGATTGCCATTCTTGCACATCACTCCAGTATCTACTAATTCACACACATGCCATAATTTCTTCAAACTCCTTCTTGGGGTGGACTTAGTGTTGAAGACAGAAACCCCTAAAAGCTCCTCAGTAGTTCGGCTGACTAACTCTGGTTTGATGAAAGAATTCCGGAGTTTTCTAACCAGCCAGAATAGCCACTTTTGAAGCAGATAGAACTACATCCTTTGTCCTGACAGTGGACTTGATGGCATTTTCAGTCTTCACTTCCCCAGACTCTAAGTCTCTGATTTCTTCACCTTTACCATTCAAAAGAGGTACCATACAGACAATCCCATTGTCAAAGATTCTGCACAAAGCCTTTTGTCAAACTTCGGTTCATCTAATTGGAATAGTGGCAGCATTTTGATGATTCCAGTAGGGCAAGCAGTTTTCTTCCAACTGCATCAGCTTCGAATTCGGCTTGATGATCTGGGATCCAGGTACAAAGTTGGATTCATCCTAAAAATAATCAAAGTTAGTAAGAGATTGGTGCAAGCAGTTTGATAAACCAAGCATTCAAACTGCTACAAGGATTCTAACAATGAAATAGGCGGTTGAAGCAAAACAGGGTAAAAGGGGTGGTAAACACCCAAAACTAGACATGAAAAGAATTGAAAAAGGTTTGAATGCATGAAGAACATGATGAACAGGATAAACATGCAAACAAAAAACTTAACCAAAACATGAAAGAAGTATACCAAAAGACTCGAAAAGAGCAGATACTAACAAAGTTCTAAAGAACAAGTTCAAATAACAAACCCAGAACATAGTATCAGAGAAATACGAAAGAACACCCGAAAAACCCAAAAATCAAAATTGCTCAGAAATTGAACAAAAGACATGAAATAAACATCAACCCAAGCATATATGAACATATGTAAGCAATAATCAACCAAAAATTGAACGAAAAAGCAAGAAAAAATTTTAGAATACGAACAAGCTTTTACGAACAACAATGGCGAAAAAAAATGAAATGCTAGAGTGAAGGGTTCAAGAAATCATACCATATCGCCTTTGGATGTTTTAGATGTAGATGGAGCAGAAGGGTCTGATGATTTCTTAGGTGCCATTTGAATTTCGAAAAGAGTATGGGAAATATTTGAGGTTGAGAACAGAGTGCAGAAGAGAGATGAGAATGATGAAGAAGGTAAAAAGGTAAAAAGAAATAAACTTTGTCTTTTATACTCAAATAACTGTTCCTCGGGTAATGGAACGACGAGAACGGCGCACGCGATTGTCTCAGTGGCGTCCCACGTCACATAGAATTTAATGCGGCAGAGAAAATTGCAAAAAGGTCCTTATAACTGATATGACATAAAGTAGGGACTGAAATGCAATTTCATACCTGAGCATTTGATTGAGCAAACCGACTTACCTTACGTCTTCAGCGGTTTTTCATGAAACTGATGTCTCTCTAATCTGATGGCGGTTTATATGTTTAAACCGAATGACTTTGCTTTCTTGTCGGTTTTGAAAGAACCGATTTCATTCATTTTGACTCGTCAGTTTGATGGAGTATCTTGTATCGAACCATTTATTGATGCGGTTTCAATGATGACAGAACCGCACACTAGATGACTTTTCTAAGCATAGCCAAAACACTTAAACAAAAATATTAGAAATAATATATATAGATATGATATCTTAAGTTAGTTCTAACATACCCATTTCTCCTCGTAAGTGATAGAACCTGGAATTTTCAAGCGGTTTGGTGAGGATATCAGCAATTTGATCATCTGTTCCCACCTTTGCTAGAAAAATGTTTTTCTTTTCAACATGGTCTTTGAGGAAATGATATCTTATGTCGATGTGCTTGGTTTTTGAGTGCTGAACTGGATTGTTGGAGATGGATATTGCAGCAGTGCTATCACAGTAGATAGGGCATTTTGTTCAAATATCCCGTAGTCCTCCAACTGTTGTTTCATCCAGAGAATTTGAGAGCTACAGCTTCCAGCCGCTATATATTCAGCTTCAGCGGTTGAGACTGAAACCGACGCTTGTTTCTTGCTGGACCATGACACAAGCCGCGTTCCAAGAACTGACAAGTACCACTTGTGCTCTTTCTGCTTATCTTACATGCTGCAAAGTCAGCATCTGAATAACCTAATAGATCAAATGAAGATTCTTGGAGTACCAAAGTCTAAGGTTAACAGATCCACTTAAATATCTAATAATACGTTTAACAGCAATAAGATGAGATTCTCTTAGGGTCAGCTTGAAATCTAGCACAAACACAAACACTAAACATGATATCTGGCCTACTAGCAGTTAAGTAAAGTAGAGAGCCAATTCATACTCGGTAGAGAGTTTGATCAACTTTCTTACCATGTTCATCTCGATCCAAACTGCAGGCTTTAGGCATTGGGGTATCAACTGGTTTAGCGGTTTCAAGCCCGAACTTCTTTATCAAATCTTTAGTGTATTTGGCTTGGTTGATAAAGATTCCATCATGGCATTGCTGACTTGGAGTCCAAGAAAGAATGTCAACTCTCCCATCATACTCATTTCAAATTTACTCTTCATTAGCTTCTCAAACTTAACACATATAGTTTCATTAGTAGAACCGAAAATAATATCATCAACATATATTTGAACTAATAATGAATGACTTTTGTTTAGCTATAAATAGAGTTGTATCAATTTTACCTCGAGAGAAGCCTTGTTCAATAAGAAATTTAGATAGAGTGTCATACCATGCTCTTGGAGCTTGTTTGAGTCCATACAATGCTTTCTTGAGTTTGAAGACATGATTTGGAAGTTTGTTGTCTTCAAATACTGGCAGTTGGGCTACATAAACTTCTTCTTGTAGTTCACCATTCAGAAATGCACTCTTCACATCCATTTGATATAACTTGAATTTCTTGAAGGATGCATAGGCCAGGAACAATCTTATGGCTTCAAGTCTGGCAACAGGGAAAGGTTTCATCATAGTCAATTCCTTCTTCTTGCCTATAACCTTGAGCAACCAACCTAGCTTTGTTTCTAGTTATAGCACCACTTTCATCCATCTTGTTTTTATATACCCATTTGTTCCAATTACAGTGTGATCTCTGGGCCTTGGAACTAAGTCCAACTTTGCATCTTTCAAACTGATTAAGCTCTTCTTGCATTGCAATTACCCAACTTGGATCACTTAGAGCTTCATCTACCTTCTTCGGTTCCATCTGAGATAACAGAGTAGTTGAGAACAAACTGTGATTATCTCTGTGAGTCAAACTCCCTCTGGTTTGGACACCAGTACTGATAGGACCAATAACGTTGGTAGTTGGATGGTCTCTATGCTCATTAATTTCAGGAGGGAGGTTGTCTTGAACCACTATTTCTTGAAGATTTTCCAGAGGAGGTCATCTTGATAATCATTGAAATCTTCATTGAAGGTTAGATTTGGAACTGGTTCAACAGTTTGAATGGGATCAGAGGATAGCGGTTCAACAGTTACACCATCAGCGGTTTGAGTAGGTGCGGCTGAAGAACTGGATGTAGCGTTTTCAGTAGGATGGTTGTCAGTTGCTCTATGTCTAGTGCCTGTCTCAAAATCACTAAAATCATTAGCAACATTTGGAGCCATATGTGGCTCAAGGAGAGCATGTTCATCAAATGTAACATGGACTGACTCTACAATTTTTAAAGATGTCTTATTGAAACAACGAAAAGCTTTGGAGTGTTTAGAGTAACCAACAAAAATACTTTCATCGCCTTAGCATCAAATTTACCTCGATGCTCTTTGCCATTGTACAAGATGTAACACTTGCATCCAAATATCTTGAAGAACGCAATGTTGGGTGATCTGCCTCTCCACAATTCATAAGGAGTCTTGTTGTGAACTTTGATGATGAGGGAGCGGTTCTGGGTGAAACATGCGGTATTGACAGCTTCGGCCCAGAAGTACTTGGAAAGCTTGGCTTCTGCAATCATAGTCTTCCCGGCTTCAATCAAGTTCTGTTCTTTCTTTCCACCACTCCATTCTGTTGTGGAACTCCAGCGGCAGAGAAATTATGATCAATTCCATGATCATCACAATATTGGGCAACACCATTGTTTGTAAATTCAGTTCCATTATCTGAACGCACGGCAACAATGTCATCCAATTTCTGAGTTTGGAGCTGTCTAAAGAGAGCGGTTACGATGCCATAAGTATCATCTTTAGAGGCTATCATTTCACCCATGTATATCTTGAATAATCATCAACCACCACAAGTGTATAGCGGTTTCCTCCTATACTGGCGGTTGGGACAGGTCCAAATAAATCCATGTGCAGCAGTTGCAAACAGCGGTTCGTTGAAGGTGCGGTTTTACTAGGAAATGACTGTTTGGGCTGCTTTCCAAGATGTCATGCTTTACACTTTTCATCATGATGGTCAGCCACTTTGGGTAGTCCTTTTACTAGACCATCCCTGTGCAGTTTGCTAGATACTTGAAGTTCAAGTGGCTGAACCGCTTATGCCATAACCAGCTGCTTTCACTTATATTTTTTGCTACAAAACAGAGGTCAGCAATAGAAACAATATTGCTTAAATCAATTATATAAACATCGCCTGTTCTGTTGCCAGTCAGTAGAGTGACTCCAGAGGAAGCATCTTTGATATAACAGCTAGTTGATGTGAAGATGCAGTTCATTCCTTTGTCACAAAACTGAGATATGGAGAGAAGGTTGTGCTTGAGTCCTTCTACTATTGACACATTTTCAATAGTCACCTTTCCTCGTTTGATTGCTCCATATCCTACTGTTTCTCCTTTCTTGTTGTTACCAAACACTACTGGGGGACCTTTCATTTGGATGAAACTGCAGAGTAGTTCTGAATCTACAGTCATGTGTCGTGAGCATCCACTATCCAAATACCAGAGATCCTTCTTCTTCTTAGCGGTTCCAGCCATAAAACATGAAATCTGAAAAATAACATGAAAGGTTTTGGTCCCCCTTATTCCTTGGGTCCTAGGGTTAGCAGCTTTTTGGGACCCACACCTGTTTGACCTTAGGATTTTTACGTCCCTTGGCATTGGGTGTGAATCTTAAAACAATGACCAGCACTATGACCAAAATCGGCACAGATAGAACAATGAATTAAGCCAGGTTGTGGTTGCGGTTTTACAAACCCATTACTGACCTTCGGTTTCTCATGTTTTACTGGGTCAGCGGTTTGGCTTTAACAAAGTTAACCTTCTTGAGTTCAACCTTTCTCTTAGGTGCGGCTTTAGGAAATATAACAGGATATTCCTTAAACCGACTAGGAGCGGTTTCATCACTCAATACTTCCTTGGTTGCCTCAGTCGCTGTGGATTTCTCTTTCCATTTTGGATCTCTCCCAGTCTGGTTTTTAGGATACTCATAGAAATAATTTTGCTTTTTAATTTCTTGTGTTGAGCCTTTTTACTAGCATGATTCACCTTAGGAATTTCTTTGGTTTGTTCAGTTGGTTTCACACACCTTCAGCACAGAGACAAGGACACTTACACCCATCATCAGTTTTAAATCCTAATCCACTTTTCTCCTTAGAGAGAATTTGTGAATTAACGATTTGTTCCATGGTGACACCAGACTTAGTCCACACATCGGTCACTTTTTGAAGTTCATCCCTTTGTGCAGTAAGATCATGGATTCGGGTGTTAAGTACCTCGGTTCTGTCCTTAAGGTAGCGGTTTTCTTCCACAACAGAAGCTATCCCAACAATTGGAGCTTGAGTTTTTCAATCTCCTCCTTATGGGACTTGCATTCTTTTTGGGATATTCAAGTTCCGCAGCCATTAATTTATATGCCTTTTTAAGCACAGTGTGTTGTTGACAAATGACATTAGCACGTTCAAGTACCTGGTCATCATGGCTTTGTTCGGTTTGATCCTCAGGAGAGTAGTTTGGTGAAGTAGGAGTTTTGCTTGTTTAGCTTCAGGAGTTCTTGGTGAAACTGACTTCATTTGATGGAGTGGCAGTGGAAGGCTTTCGTCAATTTCAATTTTTCTTCAAATCCCATTAGGCAAAGATTTGCAACTCCTTCATCTTCATCACTATCATCTGTATCAGAACCATCCATGTTAATGGTTGTTCTCCTTGTTCAGCAACCATTCCTCTTCTCTTGAAAAACTTCTTGTTGAACGGTTTCTTGGCAGGAGCGCTTCATAGCGCGGTTTGGGACAACTGGAGGCAAAATGACCTGGTTGTCTGCAGTTGTAACAAACAAGATCATCCCTTTTCTTAGCATCAGCTGCTTTGTTGAATCTGGTTGGAGGGACAAACTTTGCAGGGCCGCCTGACTGAGATTGAGCTCTGTTCTTTCTGAGGAATATATCTTGGAATATTTGGATCAAAAGAGGCGGTTTGTAAATGAATATTAGATGCGTTTTGATGGTGATCTGGATTGTAAACTGGAGATGTGGCATTGTTGAAAGCGGCAAGAGAAAGAGACTTGAATCTGTTTTCGGTTTCATGAGCTTCCTCAAGCTTGAATTCAAATACCCTTAGCATGGCATAAAGATGACGAAGATCAAGAGCTTCCAGATCTTTGTTGTCTTCATTGTTGGTAGTTTTGATCAGCCATTTTCTACCAAGAGATTGCATGAATCTCATGTTCAGGTCAGTATCGGAATACTTGTGCCCTAGAGAGAAACATACATTGACAATTTCCACGAACCGCTCATAGCATTGGCGAAGAGATTCCTTTGGGTCTTTGACAAATAATTAAAGAGCCTTCTCTGTTGGTAGAGGCGGTTCTTCTTGGTGTCGGCATCTCCTTCCAGAAAGTCAATGATGCCATCCCATGTTTCCTTTGCGGTATTGCAATCTAGAACCTTTGAGTGAGTTCTTAGCTAAATAGCTGATACAAGCATGGACATGGCTCTACCATCAAAGTCCACATTCCGTTTATCAGTTTCGGTCCATTCAGCTTCCAGCTTCTTTATTTCCGCGGTTTGTCCAGCAGTACCTCCATCAGGGTTAGCCTTCATCGGGACATAGGGTCCATTAACAATTGCAGTCCATAATCTGCGATCCTCAGATATCATGTGCTTCTTCATCCTATCTTTCCAGAAGATGAAACTATCTTCATTAAGAATAGGTAAGTGATTAGAGTTGGATGTCTGCATCATATGGGAGTTTATGTTTGCCATTGGATCAGCACCCAAGCGGTTAAGCTTGTAAAATAATTTTTGGTGGATAAGCTCTGATACCACTTGTTGGTCCCAAAGGGCAACAAGGGTATAGAACCGTTAGAGGGGGGGGGGTGAATAGCGGTTTAAAATCTTTTTCGAAATACCCTTGAAAATCAACCAAGTACTTATCAGTTTGGTCTATTGCGGTTTAAAGCACTAGAACCGCTCAGATAAAATGCACAGCGGAGTTTTGCGGTTTTGGCCAAACTTAATTATAAAGAGTAGGGCGGTTTAAGTGGTTGAAAATGGAATGATGTAACTGACAAGGCACAACTGAAGTATCACAAAAGTATGCAAATCATTTATCAAGTCATTTCACATAAAAGTAAATAAAGCTCATAAACAGAAATGTGAATGACAAGACAGAAATTAAAGATCAAAGACACACAATTTGAAGAGGTTCGTTCTTGAAAGAACTACGTCCTCTACCTAGGTGGTTAGCCTAGGATTTTCTAATAGCTACTAGACTTGTATTGATTTAGAGGAGTTTTTACAAGATTACAAAAGAATCTAAACTCTAAATGAACAATCTAACCTAACAATGCTATTATAACAACCTGTGTTTTCGAGGTATATAATCTATAAGAAAATATACTCCGGGTGTGTAGTGTGGAAAGAAATCAAGAGCTCAAAATATCTAAGTGATGGCGAGCAAGTGATTACTTTCTGTGCAAGGCTGAGTTGTGATGGTATGAAGGCTTGAAGCTTTGATGAAGAACTCTGGGTTTGCTAAGGAGATGATGAAGATATGAATATCTGGGTTTTCAATCTTCAAAGCAAACTTGAATACTTGGGATATTCTCTTTGAAGCTCAACAACCTTCATTGTTGAGAAATGAAGGCTATTTATAGTGAATGCATTAGTGACCGTTGGACAATGAGGTGAGTCATTGTATGGCGGTTTTATGCGCTGTCACAATCCCATTGGTTGACATGTCACTGTTGTCCTTTGCTTTTGCTTTGTGGCAGGAAGTTGTTGGATCACTACCTGACATTGTCCTTTTAGTTTTTGGAAAAGTACAACGGTAACTTTTCAAAAAGCGAGACAAACCGACATTCCAAGAATAACTGAAGTATGACTTGAAGTTTAAGGACAAGTCACCAGTCATTCATTTACGGTTGAAAAGCGAATGTTTGTCTTCAAGGAGTAAATGACAGCAATAACTTCTTCAGTATCTTGGTCGGCGGTTCCACCAGATGCATGTGCGGTTTCATGAATGAACTTGAAATGCGGTTTCATCAAAGACACAAACTGCGGTTTGATGAAGGACTTAAGGCACCATGCTGGCGGTTGAAGATGGAGGCTTGAGGGACACTAAACCGCTAAGGATAAACCGATCATAACTCAGCCTAACTACTAAACATCTAAAAATTGACTTGTCTAAAAATTGAAGTAAAACTTCATTACAAGTAAACCTAAAGTCCATAAAAAGACACGTGGAATGGGTCAATCAAATCAGGTGGGTGTACTAACAATGAATCCTAACAGTTACTACTCACACCGTCTTTATTTAATGTTCCTACAATGATTTTGTATGGGGATTATAAAAATAAATAAACATTGTAATTATGAAAAGTAAAGTATGAGAGAGAACATGGGGTAGGGAGCTTTTGTTGTGAGAATGACCAGTCGGTCCCACCGTCCATATTAGGTACACCCTCCGTTCCAAAATACTCCATCTGTCCCTAAATGAGTGTCCATTTTCAAGAAATATTTGTCCCAAAATGAGTGTCTTTTTTGAACATAACTTTGTCCCTAAATTTTTTTTTTCCAAATTTTTTTCACCGGTTTCTTTATACGTGCACAACTAAATGTTTGGAAATGAGATTACAAGATTATATGTGAATCTTTGCTAGCAAATTGTACATAAAGTTAAGATTTTCAGTGTCCCTTAAAATGAAATTTGGACACTCATTTAGGGACAGAGGTAGTAACAGTTTTTTTTAGCATTTGCACAACTCTTAAGAAATATAATAATTATCATGACTTAGTGACAAAAGTTCCAACTTTACCCCTATTAAGTGTGCAACATTCTTACATTAATGTCTCACACTAAGATAATTAATAAAAGAAAACAAATTTCAATGCAAGGATAAGAGAGACATTTAACTCAAAAGTAACAATTATTTTGGACCAAAATTTTGGTCCAAAACTGACAGTTATTTTGGACCGGAGGGAGTAATAAAGTAAAAACCTTAAATAAACCAAAAAAAAGTATGAACCTTAAATCAGAACAAATAGAACGAGTAAAATGAATAGCAAATTTATATTTTTTTTTAGAAATTTGATATTATTATTTTTTTCATTTGTTGCTCAAAAATTATGAATATACTCCCTCCGTCTGGGACTAAGGTTCTTATTTTGACTTTACACGGAGATAAAGAAAAAGTAAATGTTGTGAGTATAAAAAGTAAAGTAGGAGAAAGTAAGAGAGAGAAAATGGGTAGAAAGTTTTTGTTGTGAGAATGACAAGTGGGTCCCATTGTCTATTTTAAGTAATAAAGCATCTAAGAACCTTAGTCTGGGACAAACCAAAATAGAAAATAAGAACCTTAGTCTGTGATGGAGGGAGTATTGTTTTTGAGTTGATATGATCACTTTTACGGAGTGTGGGTGATATTTTTTCAGGTAAAAGTTGTAATATTTATTATTTAATATTTTTATGAAATTAAATTAATTAAAAATCATGCCATAGCCGTGCATAGCACGGGAGTACTGCTAGTGGAGTGAAAACAGCTAAAAAGCTTACTGTAGTAATTGATGTGTGATGTGTGATGTGTGATGTGTGATGTGTGATATGAGAGTCATGCTACGGGCACAAAAGCACAAAATAAAGTTACAAAATTTTACTTATAAAATGAGGTGGTTATATTTTATTCCTTGCATCGATAATTGACCCGCCGTACTCTAATTAAAAAAAGTTACAAAATTTTGCTTACAAAATAAAGTGTTGATATTTTATTCCTTACATTGATAATGGACCCGTCATACTCTAATTAAAAACACTAATAACATATTTTATAAGTAAAAATACATATTTTATACTCCCTTTTGTTCAACATGAATTAAGATTTTTAGTTCCATCATAGGGATTAAGAAATACCAATATTTTATTTTAAAAATGGTTTAAAAAATAGGTGTTGTGAGTATGAATCAGAGAAAAAGTGGGTATGGAATATTGAGTGAAAATTTATTGTGAGTATGACAAGTAGGTCCTATTAATAATAAAATAATAAAAACTTCCTATTTTGGGATGTCCAATTTCGAATGAGACACCCAAAATAAAAAACATCATCTTTCGAGTGAGACGGATGAAGTATATATTAAAAGATAGTTTATCATTTTAATTGCTTTGGTCTCATAATAACTTTTAAAAAAAATAAAAATAGACAGAGAATAAATATGAGTAATTTTAAGTACATTTGTCATTAAATTGTCGATTTAGATGAAAATTGTTTTAGATTTTGAAAAAAAAATTGTTTTAAAATAGTTGTCTCTTTTGATACAAAACATTTAAATTCCTCTTTTTCCATTGGATTGGAAATTGTTACAAATTATTAATTAATTAATTGTGTAAAATAATACTCCCTCTGTCCTTATTTACTTTACAAAAATGAGGTTTTGCACAAAAATTAAAAAAAAGATTGTAAAGTTGATGTGTTGTGAGTGTAGATAGTTGAGTGGGAGAGAGAAAGCGGGTAGAGAAAAGTAAGTGGATAGTTGTTGTGAGTATGACAAGAGTGTCCCACTATTTAAAAAATGTTTAAAAGTTTTCTTTTTGAGATTTTGTAATGTAAATAGGGACACCCAAAATAATAATTTTTGTAAGGTAAATAAGGTCGGAGGGAGTATTTGAGAGGGGTATAGTAAATAAGAGTAATTTTGGTATATTTGTCATTGTATCTATACTAATATAAAACCAAGAAACAACTAGGAACATTCCTTCCTGCATGCAAGGTTTTGCCAACGTCATTTCCTTTGGGATAAGCAGCAGATCGTTTAAGGAGCTGCCATCTTCACATGGTACTCATTGTAAAAGTAAAAGATGTGACAAGGAGAAAAGGACGGTGAGAGGGAGGAAATAGTGTGTCAGGAGGTATGGTGCAGGAGAAGAAAGAAGAGAAAGGGCGCGATTGTGATGGATAGTAGGACTAATAATATCTACTCCCTCCATCTTATACTCCATCTGTCTCTAAATGAGTGTCCATTACAAGAAATCTTTGTCCTTAAATGAGTGTTTTTTTTTAACATAACTTTCTCCCTAAACGTTTTTTTTTGAATTTTTTTTCACCGGTTTCTTTATACGTGCAAAACTAAAGGTTTGGAAATGAGATTACAAGATTATATGTATATGAATCGTTGTTACCAAATTGATCATAAACCCTTAAAATGAAATTTGGACACTCATTTAGGGACAGAGGGAGTACATCTTATAGTATACGTTCACATTTTGATTTAATTTATTTTTTTTTAAAAAAAAATAAAATAAAAAAATATGAGAACATTTGAAAACGACCTAAAGTGACCAAAATATGGTTTTTGCCTATAAAAGTAAAATAGGAGGGAGAATGAGTGGGAGAGAATATTAAGTTGATTGTTGTTGTGAGTGTAAAAGTAAATAGGAGAGAGAATGAGTGAGAGGAAAAACAAATATTCTTTGCCATTTAATTTTAAGGAAGTGGACATATACTCTGAGACGGACTAAAAAGGAAAGGAGGACATATAATCTGGGACGGAGGGAATAATCACTAAAAGGACTTTAGGGTAAAGAGATAGATGTATTTAGACATGGCCAACCCGGACCCGGACTCGCATCGACCCGTGAAACCGTACCCGGATTAAAACTGTATACCCGCGATCAGTGAATGAACCGTGAACCGGCAAACCCGTAACCGTGTATGAGCCGGTTCGGTTCCGGGTCCATGCTTCCAGAAACCGCAACCCGGCGGGTCCAACCCATGAACCCGTGAACCGTCTAACCCGTACCCGCTTGAACCCGTGCTAACCCGTGAATGAACAGTCCATTTTTTTTTTTAATTTTTTTTTTCATATTTTGTTAGTTTTCCAACATAATTTGTTAATTTTTAACATAATCTATTTAAAATGATAGATTTTTATACATATTCTAACATATTTTGTTAATTTTCCTTAATCTGAAAAAGGAAAAAAGAAAACAGTTAAATTTTGAACAGATTCCGTTAGATTTTTAACAAAATCCGTTTAAAATTAAACAATACAATTTTATTTTTTTTTTTAAAAAAGGGGAGAAAACCAGTGGACCCGTAGAACCGTACCCGCTCAACCCGTGACTGACCCGTACCCCTGTCATACACGATTCAGTTCCGAGTCCTTCATATTGAGATCCGGACCCATACCCTTACCCATACAACCCGTCCCGTACGCATATTTGGTCATGTATGTATTAAGTATATGTAGAAAGGTTGATATTTACAATTTAGACATGCCTAAACGGTTCTGGTTTCGGTTTCAGGTTCAAGAACCGCCTGTTCCTGGTTACCATAAAGCCGAAACCATATTCGAACCGTCCTAATCCGGTTCCCGTGGTTCCAACGGTTCCCGCCAATTAACTTTTTTTTTAAAAAAAAGTTTAGTCCAAATCCGTTATGAAAGTAACTTCCAAATCTGTTTATAAAAGTAACTGATTCGAGCTAAAAAGTTGTAAAACTAACTTATTTTATTTTTTTTAGCCAAATGAAGTTAATTTTTAACAAATTTGCTTAGTTTATTATCAAGCATGTAATAAAAAATCAAAAAAACATTTTTCTTTAAAAAAAGGACGATACCCTTGTAATTTTATTAATATAATTAAAAATATTAGAATCAGGTAAGTGTTTTTATTTATTTATGTTTTGACCTTAAAATCTTCCAAAAAGAAGGTCAAAATTTGTCAAACCCGACCAAAAAGTTAAATACAGCCATTAGTAACGGCTCTATTTCTCTGTGCGACTAACGGCTACTAACGGGAAGGAAGGAAGGGAAAACCAATGGCTAGTTTGAATCTATTGACCGTTGGAACCGTTTGGTTTCACCGTTCCGGTTCCGCAACTGGTGGTTCCACGGTTCTATTATAACCTTGGACCCGTATTCGAACCGGCTATACACGGTTTCCGGTTCCGTTCGGTTCTCCGTTCTAACCGGTTTTCGGATCCGGTTCTCTCAGCCGTTTCCGCCGGCTCTCGGTTCCTTTTGGTCACGTCTAATCTACAAAGAAAAGGACTTTATAAGAATGGAGAATTCTGATGTGGGAGGGTGCAAATACTCCCTCTGTCCCATATTAAGAGTTATTTTTTTTAAAAAAAAGCGCGTCTCATTTTAAAAAGCAAAATCCTAAAATGGAAAGTGGGTCCGACTTGTCATACTCACAACAATTATCCACTAAGGCTCCGTTTGTTTTACGTAAAACGATTTCCAGAAAATGTTTTCCAGAAAATGAAAATGTTTTTTCAGAAAATGACATAAACATGTTTTCGGTTGTTTGGTAAATGCAAGGAAAATGTTTTCCAGAAAATATTTAGATATGACATTTTTTTTGTTGATATAGACCGGGGGTGAGAGGGTAAGTTCAACATGTGGGGTGTGGTAGGGTGGGTGGTGGGGTAAGGTGGGTGGGTGGGGGTGGGGATGGGGGTTGGAGGGCGGGGTGGGGTGGGGGTGGGAATGTAAGGTTGGAGGGTGGGAATGGGGTTGGAGGTGAAGGTGGAGTGGGTAGCGTGGGGTCGTATGGGGGAGTTGGGTGTGTGAGTGAGGGAGTTAACATTTTCCGTAAAATGATTTACGGAAGAAAAATCCGTAAGTTGTTTTACGGAAAACCTAGCTTATTTCTATTGTCGTAAAATATCTACATTGACTTTCTTTCCCTTTTGGTTACCAAACACCGGAAACACATGTAAATCATTTTCCGTAAAACATTTACCGTGAAACAAACGGAGCCTAACTCCTTTCTACTCCACTTTCTCCCACCTACCCAACTATCGACACTCACGACACATCACATTTTTCATAATTTTGAACCCATCCATTTTTTGACTCGGGACGGAGGGAGCACATACTTATGTAGGTATCTTTAGAGAGACTAATGTGCAAAGTGTAGAAGGACTATAGAGGAATAAGAAGTAAATGTGAGTGGGGGCAGAAGCCAGCAAGTTTTGCAACTCAAAGAAAAAAAATATTTGGGTTTGCCAAATTTCTTTTTTTCTTCAAAAGAATATTTTAAGATTCATCAATCCTAGTTAAAATTAAATAGGGCCCATTCCACTATCATAAACTCATGCCCCATCCCCTAGCCCATTACTAACACCTCGTTAAAGTTTAAACCCTGGGCAATTTTTAATTGAAATGCCATGATTGGGCCATAAGCATTTGGGCCTAGAATGTGATACGACATTGTATTTCCAATGAGCCCAAATAATGTCACACTCTCTGCGACTCTGCCTCAATAAAAACTAGTTTGTCACTCGACGGGTAAAATAAAATTATAAATTATAAAATTCAATTGCATAAACATTAAAATGCATAATATGAAAACTAATGAATAACTGTAATTTGAGCTTTGTTGTTATACTCTAGGGAAGTTTAAATTTTGAATTAGGATGTAAATTGTTATCATGATTAATTGACTAAAGCTATTGGATGAAACATCTTGAATGTCACGTGGAACTCCACGTCATAAATCCACGTGGCGCGATGAGAGAATGAATAAAGACACTCCTATATTATAAATATAGATATACTATAATTTTCTTCAATAAAAAATAATAGGGGTGTGCAAGAAATACCGAAAACCGTCTCAAAACCAAAAATACCGAAACCGAGGATACTATTAAGTGTACGGTACTTGATATTGATAGAATCGAAATTTCGGTTTCGTGTTAAAGTACCGAACCGACATCCCGTCCTGAACCGACTTTTAGAACACTGGTTTCATATGCTTTGGCTACAAAACTTTAGAAAATAAAAAACTAAAATATATTACAAGAACATTTGAAAGTGATATTTTATTAACATCTGTTAGAATTTGTTCTCATAGAAGATGGTTTAATGTAACTTCAACCTTTCAACTGTTCTATACACATCACTGTAGAAAAAGTTATACGGAGTAATATGTAACAAGAACACATGAAAGTGATATTTTATTAGCATCTGGGTAGAGCTTTTTCCCATAGAAGACGGTTTAATGTAGCTTCAAGGCCATATTGATCAATTGCCCTCTCAACCGCTCTATACACATCACTATTGAAACGACTTTTAACACATTTAAGCTTCCGAATTTCTCTCAACCTCAATGCATGTTCCATGTCTTCGGTGCGACAAACATTGCGAATGTACCATTCCATCCACATACTACCTATAACATCACATATAGCTTCCTCGAGTTTTAAATCCATCCACTCACTGCAACCTATATATTGCATATATAGTCAGTTTTTTTTTTTTTTTTTTTTTTTTTAAAGACACATATCTAGTCAGTTAAGAAAGCATTTGAATTATAAGAAATGTTTAAAAAAAAATAAAAATGCGGAAATTAGTATGACTATGTATAATCCAAAGTGATGAATGTACCTCGACGATAAAGAAAGACGTGCATTAACTCGTGTGCCAAAGTTGCTCCCATTCTTATCCTGCTTGAACAAGGTGTCAAATAAATATACAACACTACTGGACTACTGTACCCAACACACAGTATTAAATTATAATACACTATATTTAAACAAGTATTGTATCCATCCTCCCATTAACACGGAGATTAAGAAATAGTGGAAGTCCTCACATTAACACGGAGATTAAGAAATAGTGGAAGTGATGTAAGTGTTGTGATTATGAAAAGTGCGGTAAGAGAGAGAAGATGTGGTAGGAAATAGTAAGTTGATTGATGTTGTAAGTATAAAAGTAAAGTAGGAGGAGAGAGCATGAGTGAAGGAATAGTAAAGATTTTTTGCCATTTTTTAAAGTGGACGTATACTCTGGGACGGACTAAAAATGAAAAGTGGAAAGGTAAACTTATACACGGGGACAGAGGGAGTAATATACAAGCGTATGCATCAAGTGAAACAAACAAAACACATTTTATGGCAAAACTTAATTAGTAAATCAATCATTTAGCATGTTAGAAACAAAGTGGAGTAATTTGTATTGGACTAAAACTTGAACAAGCAACTGAAACACACATTGTCAATCAAACACCCAAAATCAATATAAACAATGTAATACCACAAAAAAGTAAAGAAACTATCACTAGAAATTTAATGGGTAGTTAGGGTATGTTATTAGGTTATCTTAGGTTGAGATAATCTATTAGTATGATTTATTTTGGGGTTTTATGTTAAAAAAAAAAAAGTAAATATTAGAGTCCCAAAATTGCTAATATTTTGAAGGTTCAAGGCGACGATCTTAATTAACTGGCTCATATCAGGCCGAGCCTAATATTATGTTTCATCTTGCAAAGGATATACAACCTTTGAATTTTGAATGTTAGTCCCATTTTTCTGATAGTTAGCTTGAATTAATTTCGGACAATAAATTATGTTAGCTAACTATTTTAATGAAAATATTAAAATTGTTATTGATAGACTATTATAAATATCAACAAAAAGTTTTAAATATTCATTAAGATAACTAAAATTAATTAAAATTATTGCCCAAAGTTAACTCTGATGTAACAACAAAAAAATGTGAACTAACTGAAACGGAATGAGAGAGTATGTAACACCATATCTTACGATTGATTTTAATATGCTATTTAAGTCTCCACAAAATTATGATTGTGAGTAGGTTTTTGTGGAAAACTAGTTTCTCCATACAAATGAAATATGCTAAATTGGTACTATCCTCATCGAAAGATAATCAGTTTTTATATTTTAAAATGGATCTCCTTGTCTTATAATTTGTTTTAGATGGTAACTTTATATATTTCATCTGGTACTTATAAAATAAAAAATAAAAAATGTATAACAAATATATTAATAATTCTTATCATTAAAAGTTACCCTTTTACAAGTGTTCCTTATTTATAGATATACCATTCATATATGAATCGGATGAGAGCAAACTTACAAAATTTAACCCTAATGTCACCCACACAATTTAGTTCATGGTTAGTCTCCTGTAAAACGCGCTTTTTCTAGTGATTAGAAAAATGTGTTTTTTCTAAATCTGACACTCTTCAACACACTCGCTGGACCTTCGTAATACAAAACTGGTCATCCTAAACATTGTTTCTGGGCTATCTATTAACACTTCATTAATACAAATTTCAAAAGCCAGTTTGAGGGCTTAAACAACGTTTTTGATGGTTTTAAACACGGAATCTAGCATAAAACGCGTTCTACCCAAGATTTTAGCTTTAGTACACCACTGCCCACTAACTTAAAAAATATCTATCTTGAACACTATACTCCTTCCGTCTCAGAGTTTATGTCTACCCTCTTATTTGCACGGAGATTAAGAAATGTTGGAAGTGGTGTAACTGTTGTGAGTATGAAAAATAAGGTAGGAGCGATAAGGTGGGGTAGGGAATATGTCACACCCCAACCTGAGCTCCTTCTCGGAACTCAAAATTGGTGCATAACCGATGTATAACTGTATCACAACTAGATTAAACACAAATCTCATCATGCTTGAACCACAACTAACAACAAGGCTGAACAACAATAGGAGCCACAAATATACTTGGTATACCGACTTTGGTTGTTGGTAATGGTATACAGTTTGTTATAACGACTTTAACTTGGTTGGTATACGGTATAGACAAATACACTTGGTATACCAACCAAGCCACCCTTACCTCAGTATTTATCAAACTTCAACCAAAATGGCACAGAAGTATTGTGAGTAATTCTTTTTTTTTTTTTTTTTTGAAATATGATAGTGAAATATGATTGGCAAAGCTCACAGATCATATTTATGAGTATGACAAGTGGGATATAATAATAATAATAATAATAATAATAATAATAATAATAATAATAATAATAATAATAATAATAATAATAATAATAATAATAATGAAAAATGCCAATTTTAGAAATGAGACATATAGTGACAGTGTCACTATATGTAAATATATATATATTTACATATGTTGTTCTTTCTATAATATTATTGCACTATAATTATTTTCAAAAAAATGAGAAAGTATGACTTATTAGATTTAAAAAAAATATATTCTCATTTTTCTTTTACATATGTTGTTTGTTCTATAATATTATTGGACTATAATTATTTTTCAAATATAAAAAGATATTTATTTTGGACTAAACAAAACAAAATTGCTGATATTTATTATGAAGGGAGGAATAGAACATAGATTACTTGGGAAGACCATATAAGACCAGGATGCTAGAGACACCGCTTCCTTCCGGTAGTCGTTGATTTTTCCATGTCGATGTAACATTTTTCCCAATTCTTGAACTCTTCGTAATCTGCAAGTAAAGTTGACTGAGGTATCTTACTGTTGCCTCAAAGTATATACTCTTTCTTTATCCCATCTTTATTCTATAATATTTTTTTTTTCATTTTAGATGTCACAAAAGCTATAAAATTCTCAAATGAAATTTTTTAACTGCTTTCTAAATAATATAAATCCCTTGTCATACGCATTGGTGGATCCATAAAATTTTGTTAGTGTGGGTCAAAAGATCAACGTTGCGGTTCATCGTCTTTAAAGCATGAAATTATTTTCTCGAAAATCAATTTACAAGAACATTACAAAATCCGATGTAAGTATCTTAAACACATACATTTCAATGTTCTACTACTGATGAATGGGTTTTTACTCGTTTTATTGAGTACTTTTAGGCTTTAATTATTACGTTGTGCTCAAGCTTTTGTTATTTGATTTGTTCTTTTTGTGTTTTTGTTGGCTACAGTTGTTATGTGGTCAATCTACAATAAAAAGAGAAGAAAATAACTTAATGGAGCAATGTTATGAAGCTGGACGTCTATTGTACGAAATATGAAGATTCCAGTGAGCGAATTGTAAAGTCTGAAAGATCAGGACTGTTCTATAATTATTTGATGAATGAGTTTTTACTCATTTAATTAGATACTTTTAAGCTTAATTATTGCTTTGTTCTCAAGCTTTTGTTATTTGATTTGTGTATTTTTGTGTTTTTGTTGTCTAGGGTGATTATGTGCTCAATCTACAAGAAAGAGGGAGAAAAAGTGCTTAATTGGTAATGATGCAAAGGCCAGGGGCTGCTGTGAAAAATTTGTTGAAATCCAGGGACCAAACTGTAATTTCTGAAACATAGGGACTGTTCTGGAATTTCTGAAATCCTGAGGACCAAACTGGAAATGATCAAATTATGAGAGTCCTTTGAGGAATATAGGAATTCAGCCCAAAAAAATTACCCCAAGTTGGAGAAGGAATTTAGTTTCCTAATCCTTTATGATATCTTTTGAATATTCTTTTTAGTTTAGGATTTTCTTTATTAGATTCCTTTTCTTTTTACAATTCTTTTTCTTTTTAGATTTAGGTTAGTTTTCTTCCTATAAATACTAGATTAGTTTTCTTATATATTTTTTTTTATCAACAATGTAGCTAGTAAATATTTGTAAGGGTTGTAAGGTTGGAGGTAACTTTTATCTTTTTATTCAATTGAGGTATTTTTATTTTCATCTCTTTATCTCTATTCATAATTTTACTTGTTCTTAATTTAAATCTATTGCTAGGGCTTGTAGATTTGATCACCCTATTTATCCTTGTGATTGATTTTTGCTAGAATTTTCTATTTACTGTGCCAGTGTACATATTCATAAGTAGCATCTTTACGGTTTATGCATGTGCCATGGTAAATTGTGAAGTGGGTAAAATTAGACGATTATCTATATGAAATAATTGTAGAAAGCGTTCTTGATCTTAGTTTCTTAAATCGTTCATCAGTTAATTCTTAGATCTAGACTGTGCCAGTTAGATTTGATTATTGATTAGGGTTTATAGTGAGTGTGCCACTGCTATTAACTAATCTGAAAGAAGAAACAGAGATTGAAATAAATCTCGTGATCAAGTTAATAGGGTGAAAAAGTGAAAAGATGTACCAATGATATTTGAATTAAAAACGGAGATATTTTTTAATTTTGCTATTCCTATCATTTATATGCTTGCTCATGTTGATCACCTATCTTTTATTTGTGTTTTGTTTTATTTATTGCTTTTAAAATAATTAAATAATTTGGAATTAATCCAAGTCCCTGTGGATCGACCCTTGTGTTTGCATATTGCTATGACGATAGCTCGTGCACTTGCGAGGTATTATAATTTTGACTATCATGTTTTTGGCGCCGTTGCCGGGGACTTGCGCTTTAATTCTTTGTTATTTAATTATCTATCTTAGTTTAGTGTTTGCGTCACTCGAAAGAGTCTCCTTGAGTTTGTGGGTTTATAGAGGAGTGTAAATAGTGTCACCCTCCAAAAAGATTTTTAGTTTTAGTTTTATTTTTAAAGTGCCTCCAATTGTAACCTTGCAAATTTTTATTATTTTTAATTATTATAAATTTTTGTTAGTTTTTAGTTCTTAGTTTTATTATTTTTTCAAAAGATATTACACTTGTGGGTTGTTTTTTGTTGTCAGTGCAGATTATATAATGATATGATAAAGCAGCAGATTGGACTAAAATGAAGATGGAAATTGAAAGCAGGGATCAAAGGGGAATTATGCAAAAATAAAGAGATCGACGGATGCTTGTGAAACAGAGAAGTTGTGTGCGCAGACAGTGCGTACGCTTGATACTTCAAAAGAGCCATGTATACATAATCCCCAAATCAATCAAGAGAATCCCTAGCCCGTTCTCTCTCCCAACATCCTCACCAGCAGCCGCCGGCATCTTCCTGATTTCCGGCTGGTCTTCTTCTCCACCCACCAGCTCCCTCTCGAATCCGGAATTAACTCACAGGGCTATTCTCTTTCTCCGGATCCGGTAAAATTACAGCCACGGTTTTCCCACTCCGGCCGACTGCTCATCCGGAACTCCACTCCGAAAGGTCATCTTTTGCGGCTGCTTTAACTGCCAAACCCACAACCACTTACGTACCACTTCCGGACACCTAATTTCTGCTGCTAACAGTTTGAGGTACACTTTTTATTGTGCAAACTTTTAACTTCTTATGCTAGATAACGTAATGCACTTTGAAATTTTGAAACTACTATTCTGAATTGATACTTATCGGGTCTTAAAGTGTGATTCATGTTGAGAATTGTGGTAGTAGGTGATGTCATCAAATTGGTATAAAGGATTATCACACTTTCTGGATTCTACTTGTTTGGTACTTGTGAATTGGGTGTTCTTAAGAGGGGAATGGTGAGGCCACTACCATATTATGATAACTTGACACTTAATCACCCTTTGTATTTTTACCCTCTCACTTTGTTGCACAACAAGGACATTGCTCATTTTAAGTTTGGGGGTGTGAATGCATTTTTAATTTATTTGTTTTTCATTTTTTTTTAGTAAAAAAAAAAAATGTTTTTCTATTTTGTCTTTGTCGGGTACGAACTACGGTGACCTGAGCCCCTTATTGTCCTAAGGGGAACGTAGGCAGCTTACGCACGGTCAATGTTTTACTTAATGTTTAGAAAGAAAAAAAAGTTTTTTGTTTGAGTCTAGTTGTGTGATTTGGCCTTAGTCTATGATAGTACAAATACATTATGCATGCTTAAGTTGAATTCTTTGGTTTTATACTTGTCTTGAATGTGTAATTTGATTAATATGGTTGAGCTTTTGATTTCTCCACCCTTTGAGCACTTTATGTTAATATCTTTGATCACCGGAAAACTTAGATGACCATTATTTAGTTGACTTATTCACTACATTCTCGGGAACTTCAGAACTTGCTTGATTGACTTTCGAGGTGAAATTTTTAGGATTATAATTGATTGAAGGGATGACGTAGGCATTCTTTGTTAGTCATATATTAAGCCTTAAACTACCCTTTATAAAATTATCCCTAGTTACCCTGTTTGAGCCTAAAGTAAAAAGAATGGAGTGTGCAAAAGCACACAACGACCCCCATTCGACATCGTTTCTTGAACCCACATTCACCTACCCGTTAGCCTATACACTTTTCCTTACCCGTCAAGAGAGTGTAATTAAAGAATGAAAGACAAGGTAAAGTGAGATTATGGAAGATATTTGAAATGGGCAAAAGTGAGTGGAAGTTTGAGTACGAGGTAACTTTGGAAAGAAAAGTGAGAAAAAAAAAGGCTCAATAAAAAAAAAAAAATAGCCCTCACGAATAAAAATGAGAAAAAAAAAAAGATCAAAGAGCCCTCACTTATGTGCAAGTATTGAAGAAAAAGGGGAGGTAGAAAAGGGAATGCATTCAACTCAAAGTCAAAAGTATTATATGTAAAAGTTCAAGTTGGGGGTTGATGCATTGGTGAAACGAAAGAGGCCCAAGAGTGTGCGAAAGTTTGTTATTTTTTTTGAAGACTCTTTGGTTATTCTCTCTTGCATTTGATTTCTTTACCTTTCGTTTGTAGCCCTTAACCGACCTAACTTTACAAGCTAATAAAGTCCTAATTGATTTTTAGTTGATTGTAGTCCCCATTAGTGGAGATAGTCATGAAAAGCAAGCTATTTGGTTCTTGATCTTCACACTTCATGTTCCATTGAATCTTCAACTCCATATATCATATTTATTAGAGAATGAGTGGATTCTTGACTTTATAATGTATTCCGGGTTTGACGGTGATCTAGTTATTGCATTGCACACACACACGGAGAATCATGGTGAGATTATATTGATTGGGTTGCATATTTTAGACTTGCATGGTATTCTTTGATTTCATCTTGAGTGCGTATAATTGACTTATGAAACTTTTATGGGCTAATGATCATGACTTGACAAGAACAATAATAGAAAAAAATAGGTGTTTTGTTTTAGTAGATTAGTTTGTTTTATTTTAGTAGATTTTTTTGTTTGGTAGGTAGTTTACTTTTGTTTTACTTGAGGACAAGTAAATGATTAAGTTTGGGGGTATTTGATGAGTGAGTTTTTACTCATTTAATTAGATACTTGTAAGCTTAATTATTGCTTTGTTCTCAAGCTTTTGTTATTTGATTTGTGTATTTTTGTGTTTTTGTTGTCTATGGTGATTATGTGCTCAATCTACAAGAAAGAGGGATAAAAAGTGTTTAATTGGTAATGATGCAAAGGCCAGGGGCTGCTGTGAAAAATCTGCTGAAATCTAGGGACCAAACTGCAATTTCTGAAACATAGGGACTGTTCTGAAATTTCTGAATTCCTGAGGACCAAACTGGAAATGATCAAATTATGAGAGACCTTTGAGGAATTTCGGAATTCAGCCCAAAAAAATTACCCAAGTTGGAGAAGGAATTTAGTTTCCTAATCCTTTATGATATCTTTTGAATATTCTTTTTAGTTTAGGATTTTCTTTATTAGTTTCCTTTTCTTTTTACAATTCTTTTTCCTTTTAGATTTAGGTTAGTTTTCTTCCTATAAATACTAGATTATTTTTCTTATATTTTTTTTTCAACAATGTAGCTAGTAAATATTTGTAAGGTTGGAGGTAACTTTTATATTTTTATTCAATTGAGGTATTTTTAATTTCATCTCTTTTTCTCTATTCATAATTTTAATTGTGCTTAATTTAAATCTATTGCTAGGGTTTGTAGATTTGATCACCCTATTTATCCTTGTGATTGATTTTTGCTAGAATTTTCTATTTACTGTGCCAGTGTAGATATTCATAAGTAGCATCTTTACGGTTTATGCATGTGTCATGGTAAATTGTGAAGTGGATAAAATTAGACGATTATCTATATGAAATAATTGTAGAAAGCGTTTTTGATCTTAGTTTCTTAAATCGTTCATCAGTTAATTCTTAGATCTAGACTGTGCCAGTTAGATTTGATTATTGATTAGGGTTTCTAGTGAGTGTGTCACTGCTATTAACTAATCTGAAAGAAGAAACAGAGATTGAAATAAATCTCGTGATCAAGTTAATAGGGTGAAAAAGTGAAAAGATGTACCAATGATATTTGAATTAAAGACGGAGATATTTTTTTAATTTTGCTATTCCTATCATTTATATGCTTGCTCATGTTGATCACCTATCTTTTATTTGTGTTTTGTTTTATTTATTGCTTTTAAAATAATTAAATAATTTGGAATTAATCCAAGTCCCTGTGGATCGACCCTTGTGTTTGTATATTGCTATGACGATAGCTCGTGCACTTGCGAGGTATTATAATTTTGTCTATCATACTTATTGATTTGTTGGTTTTGTTGTATTACATCTTATATTCATTAATTAAAAAATGGCTTGATTTAGTACAATACATTACTTTTTTTTGTGCAACACTTAAGATTTATTGAAAAACTATAAGTGAAAATTAGAATTACAATCAACTAAAAATATTTGAAAAATAATGTTTTATGATGACAACTAATTTAAATTATAATTATCATCACATATAAATAAACTTTATAAATAAATAGTACATAAGTTCACGTGCGGAACACGGTTATGGTTATGGACCAGTACAATTTAATGGTGAAGTCGGTAAAAGTTCTTACTTACCATTCTTACAAACTGATCACGGCATGTGAGCACGGCTAGGCCAATAAAATATTTGCTGCCAGTTTCCTTGGGATCCTAAAATAAATATAGAAAAAAAAAAAAAAAAATAATGATAGTTGAAATTTCAACGGAACAATGAATGAATGAATGATTAACCTTGAGTCTGCATTCCTGCAATGATACTGTACCTTTGTTTTACTTATTCTTCGCATCTCTATTTGATTAACCAATAAAATCTTCGTATTTTTGGGAAACTCTAATTGCAGGAACTTATAAAATTTATGAACTTGTTGAATTAGGGCTTCAAACTTTGAGGTATCGATAACAGCAGAGGTAAAGCAGACCATACATTGTTGTCGACCGTCATCGTACTTTAATATTTGATCTTGAGGTATTGGCTGATGAATAAAAGAAGCAAAATTAAGTTGATTATAGTACTCCCTCTATCCCTAAATGAGTGTCTATTTTTAAGAAATTTTTGTCTCAAAATGAGTGTTTTTTTTAGCATATCTTTGTTCCTAAACGTTTTTTTTTCGAAAAAAAAATTCACCGGTCTCTTTATACGTGCAAAACTAAATGTTTGGAAATGAGATTACAAGATTACATATGAATTTTTGTCACCAAACTGTACAAATAATTAACATTTTCAGATGTCCCTTAAAATAAAATTTGGACACTCATTTAGGGACAGGGGTTGTATATTATAAGGGTAAAAATATTTACTCTAATAAACAACTGAGTCAATTACATAGATGACATTTTATTTCGAAAAATAAATAAATTACATAGATGACATTTGTCATTCCCTTCTTAATTATCGCATTCACTTATGTAAGCATAAAAGAAAAAGTAAAAAAGCTCATGTAAACATTATTCTGTTTTGGACGATTTTTATGATGCTAAATGTTTGCTCTAGTTTGATTAAAAGAAATAGTTTTTTTTTATTTTAATTTCAAAAAATAATATTTGTCCTGATTAAACTAATCATTTTGTCAGAGTGCATTATTCTTATTCGAATGACCAAAAAGGAGATGTTCATTTTTGTATGATGAAGGAGAAGAAGAAAGAAGAAGAAGGAGGAGAAGAAGAAGGAGAAGAAGAAGAAGAAGGAGAAGAAGAAGAAGGAGAAGAAGAAATAATCTTATAAATGGAGTCAAAAATCTTCTAGGCACTGTAGGAAGGCAACGGGTCGAATACGGTCCGAATATTGTAAAACCCGTATCCGACCTGAGGCTACCGAACCCGTCCGTATCCGCCGATGAGCAAATCCGAATCCGACCGTATCCGCCCGGCTGCCCAGTTTTTTTTTTTTTTTTTTGGCCTGGCCCATCTTTCATTGCCTTGGGTTTTGCCCAACTTATATTTTCACAATTCATAAATCACATGTTCAAGGTTAGGGGAGTAATAATGATTGAAAGTAAGGGTGAAAATAGTAAATAGCCTAATATAAATAATATTCGGGTCGGATACAGACGGCGGTTCGGATACGGGCGGATCTCATGAAGCTACCGAACCCGTATCCGAACCCGCCGGGTTCAGGAAAGTTGTTATCAAACCCACCCATCCCGGACCGGATTGTCTCGGATACGGATCGGGTTCGGTAGAATTGCCATCCCTAACCTTATATACCACATTACGTACACAATTGATCAAACAATTTATATATATAGCTGACATTACTGCGACATCAATCATAATTAATAGGGAAGGGCTAATACCACTACACATTATACTAATCCACTACATATGCTAAACTTTAGGTTAAATAATTAGTGTGTTGACTTATTTACCCTTCAAATACTTACCTTTTTAATATATATATATATAATGAATTTGTTTTCTTAAGCAAAACACTTTAGTGTGTTGACTTATTTACCCTTCAAATACTTACCTTTTTAATATATATATATAATGAATTTGTTTTCTTAAGCAAAACACTTCCTTAAATCTCTCTAACATAATTTTCATTAATTTATATTTTTTGTATCTTATCAATTTAATCAACTAAATTCACATCATTTATTATTATTTAATTACTTAAAATGAAAAAAGATCGTCCATCTCAAAATAAATGTTTATTTTTATCATTTTTAACATTTTATAAACAAAATAATATATATACATTTAAAGATACTCCCTCCGTCCCGGAGTTAGAGTCCTACCCCTCATTTGCACGCTTATTAATAAATATTGGAAGTGATGTAAATGTTGTGAGTGTAAAAGTAAAGTAGGAGAGAGAATGAGTGGGAGAAAATAATGAATTGATTGGTGTTGTGAGTATAAAAGTAAAATAAGAGAGAGAATGAGTGGGGTGAATAGTAAAGATTCTTTGCCATTTTAGGAATAGAAATCTTACTCTGGGACGTACCAAAATGGAAAGTAGGACTCTTACTCTGGAACGGAGGGAGTATGTCTCAAAATTGTAACACTAACCTCTTCATAAAATATTTTTATATTCAAACTTTCTATGTATATTTTTTATTTATGTATGAATGACTATAATTAGTTTGGTAGTAAGAAGAGAAGCATAATAATAATAGTAAAATAAATACTTAATTTCAAATCTACTTTTCATAAAAAAATCAAAATAAGTGTATAAAAGATTGTATGAAATATTGTATGAAATATTGCTTACTTACACTATTGTAATTCATGTAGTGGTATTACTATTAAAGTAAATGGTATATTCATTAATTAATTCAGTTTTTGTAATTGATTAAGAATAATAAATAATATACTAGAAAACTCCTTAATATTTATAAATAATTTTATAAATAATTTTAATATTATGCCAAATATTTTTCTGTGTAAAATTTAAAGAAAGGTAGTCGGTAATATATGATTTGGTTACTTCAATATAACCAAAGAAAAGATAATATATATATATATATATATATATATATATATATATATATATATATATATAGGGTCGCGCTCCTGTGAGAACCATTTTACATGAGAACCGTGAGAACCAATCATAACCATTAGATTAGAAAAAAAAAATCAAGGGTCCAGATGTTAGATACATTGGATACACTTGGATACATTAGTTAATTTTCGAAAAACAATTTGATACATTAGTTTTTAACATAGTGTATCCAAGTACGACAGTTAGATACAATACTTATTAACCTATTGTATCCAAGTGTAATATCGATTTTTTTGTAATGTATCTAAGTGTATCAATTGTGTCTAACATATGGACCCTTGATTTTTTTTCTAATCTAATGGTTATGATTGGTTCTCACGGTTCTCACGATATTTAGGTTCTAATTTGAGCACCTACCAATATATATATATATATATATATATATATATATATATATATATATATATATATATATATAATATGTAGTGGATAAGTAAAATTAAAAGTGCATACTACATGAGAACCCTAAAATATGTTATAAACTCCCCAATTTATGAAAGGATATTTATGTATATTTAAAAAATTGTAGTGGATGAGAAATTTTTGTAGTGGCATTAGCCCCTTCTTAATTAATAATTGTGAGACTTTAGATAATTAATTATACAAAATATGGTATAAAAACTGATGGTATCATATTTATATGAGGTGGTCTCCCATGAGAACAAAGGGATCCGTCTCATTTATGAGACGGGTCGACCCATGACCCATAGGGCATAACCCGCCACGTGGCAGCCTCTCATAGGCCATTTTTTTAGTTTTTATATTATTTTTTCGGCTTTTCCGTTGTTTACCAAAAATAATAGTTACCATAACTTAATGTAATGACTATATACATATAAAGTAACATTGTTCATAAGTAAACGTAACACCTGTTTTACAAAAACAAAAGCTCATTTTACCAATTTTTTCAAATGCAATACTAACTATAATTACAGTAACCCAAACAATATCTAAATGTAATTATCATTTATACTGAAATGTAATAGTGCTTTTGCAAAAATATAAAATATTGTGTATTTTGATTTTATTTTTCAAAAAAAAAGTAACATTTGAAAAATAACAACTTATATACATGAATGTAATTATTTGTACAAGTAAATGTAACACTTTAGTAGATGAAATTATAACAGATTTCTATAGATAATGTAATACTTTTACATGTATCATGATAAATTGAACCCCTTGTAACTTATTATTTGAAAACATATAGATATACTATTACTTTTCTATACATATGTGTTACAATTATGTATAAACACTGTTACATATAAGTAACACGTTCGTTACATTTTAGTTGTAATAAGTATTACTTTTGGCAAAAGAAGAAAACATATAAAAAAACACTGTTACTTTTCTATATATATGTATTACTTTTATGTATATAATCTGTTATTTTATATGTATACATTCATTACATTAAGTTATAGTAACTATTACTTTTGACAAACCGAAAAAAAAAAAAAAAAAAAAAAGGTCCTATGAGAGGCTGCCACGTGGCAGGGTCGCCCCCTGGGTCATGAAGCTGGTTCAATGGGCCGGGTCATGGGTCAAAAATGACCCGTCTCATCCATGAGACGGATCATAGTGTTCTCACATAAGTTTTTGTCTATTTATATTTAGACAAATTCTTCCCTACATCCGCCGCACTTGGTGCGGCAAGGGTGTTTGGTTCTGCTGCTCCTCGCGGCTGGTTGGTATGCTACATCCGACTGTCCAGATCCAACCCTCCCTCTCCCAGATTTTGACACGTGTCCATTTAAAAAAAAAACTAATAACTTTTAAAATGCTATATCTTGAGATGTATAACTCAGAAAAAATATTTAAAAATACCGTTGTGTTCGCCTCGACGAGACGAATAAAACTAAATAGGTCATGATATGGTTTGATTTTTTTTAAAAAAATATATAATTTTTTACACATAAAAAGTTTGAGCTGCTCCTTCAGCTAAGATGTAACACTCTGTTCTGATAAAAGTAACAAATTCATCTTCAAAATGTAACACGAAAACTGTTAAATGTAACAGCAGTTTTTTACAACAAAAAAAATGGGTTTGTATTTCAATTGTTACTTTCTCAATAAAATATTGTTACATTTCATATAAAATGTTACATTTAAGAATATAAACTGTTACAATTGAGGAAAAAAAAAATGTTACATTCATTTTTTATAAAATATTTAGTTTTAGTTGTCAATCATATGTTAATTTTGGGTGAAAAAAAGTGTTACATTTGAAAAAAATGAGTGTTACATTCCATTATAGAAAGTGTTACACTAATTTAGTTGTCAATCTTTAATTTATTGAAGCAAAATTGTGATACATTTTTGGGAAAAAAAAAAAAGGTGTTACATTTGAAGAAAAAAGTGTTACATTTCGTTATAAGAAGTGTTTCATAGTTATAAATAAGCATCTTAATGATGATTAGTTTAGATCAATAGGGTTTTTTTTTTCAAAAATAGTTTCTTTAATTAACCATCAAATTTATATTTTTTTGATTCACACTTTTCATTTAAAATAGGTTTAAATTATCACTTTTCCGTTTTGAGCGGAACGCGCTCATCTCGGCCGGTGCGGACCAGAAAAGACCGATTCAGCCGGAACGAGCCGGTACAGGTCGGAATTTAAAACGAAACGAAATTCAGCTTGTACTGCGCCGGTTGTTGACCGGAACGGTGTGTTTTGGTCTCCGTCAGAAAATAGGGTAATTATTAATAGGAACGTCGTATTTGATGAGAATTATGTGATTAAACCTATTAAGAAATCTACGATTGTTCCAAGTGTTGGCGGTATTGATAAACAGGCGGCGCAACAAGATATTGAAGAGTTAGTTGTCCCACAATCAGATATTGATCAGGATCCACCAACAGAGATAGAGATTGAAGCACCACAAAGTTTATCTCCTATTCCCGAAGTGTTAGGTTTCCTATTAACATGCGCAGCGGAATAAAGCATTTAAAATTTTATGAAACCCAAAGCCCATAGATCTATTCATATGATTATGTCTAATACATCTACGATGAATACAAGAATACTAACCCTTGAAGCGTTTGATCAACAACCTTGATTTCGGTGGAGCTTTTCGAACTTGATCACGAACAAGATCACGAACTTGGAGGTGATAAGCTTCACCCTCTAACGGTATCCACACCACGAACGAATATCAAGAAACCTCTTGATCTTGGTTGCTAGACCAATTTGTGAAACACACTTTCACAATGATATGAACTATATGGAATATATGTGATCTCTTGTTCTTCACTTTTATGATCTTAGAACAAGAATTAATTCTCTCAAACTCTTTGGAGGCTTTCACAATGCATAAAACTGATCAGGGCAATTAGAGGCTGTTTATATACTTGTTAAACCAATTCCAAATAGGTAACAAGTGACTAAACCCGCAAGAAAACGGACTAAGGAAAGTCCTAGTCGAAACCGACTGGTACGATCGGGTCATTGTCTTGGTCCGACCGGATCACCAGGAGGTCTGACCGGGTCCTTTACAAGGTCCGGCCGGACCCTCCTCTTTTCCAGCTTTCTCCCTCTAATTCCTAATATTCCTTAAAGGCCCTTCGACCCTAATTCCAATTTAGTCCTTTTAAGATTCGTTCTAATGTGTGTGTCCCTTTAGGATTACACTAAGTTGGCAATGGGTGTAAACACATAAGATGTGATTAGGTTCTATCAAACCGTCATACCTACTCAATTAGTGTAACTATATAAGTTCGTATCTTTTATAGAACATATTACAATCTCTTTGTTTCACGATGTCTATTGAACGTAAGCCATGGTCAATGGTCAACTTACATAGTTCAATGCTTTCTCGATCCTGAATGTATTGATAATACAAATCTTATTTGAGCACGACCATACATTTCATCAATACCATTCATCGAGTGGCCAAAGCTTGGCATCTCTCTTGACGAGGAACAAATTCCATCTTGGCTTATTACTCTTCCCTACATGATTCCGATTACGCCAATCATATTCTTTATAGCTACCCGGTTAGGGGTAACGTTTGAATATGTCAAACGTAATGTTCATCAAGTGGAAAACTGTAATAACCTCAGGTCTAGAGATTTAGTAATATAACTGTATGAGACTTAATTATGACATTGTGACCATGACATAAATCTCATATGGGTCAGTCCAGTGTTTGTTCTTCAACAAATACCAATAAGTTTAATTGTATCCCATACACCATAATCATCATATGATTATCTAATTAAACTTATACTAGTTCTTCATAAGTACTAGGGACAGGGATTATTATAACAACATGCACAAGATATAATAATCAACATTCAATATCTTTAATAAGAAATAATCAATAAATAACATTAATCGTTAAATAACGTGCTAGAGCATACAGCACCAACACGAAGAACATGGGTTAGCACAATGAAGAGCTAGAAAAGTTAATTTTTGGAATCCTCCAGAGAGGTATGGATTTGAAGACATGGTGTCTTATGTACTACAGGTTGTTGAGGAAGTGAAGCCCAATCTTATGGAGCCATCTACTTTCAAATAAGGAGTTACATATTTAGAGTCATCTCAGTGGTATGCGGCTATGGATGATGAGATTGAATCTTTTCACGAGAATCAGACTTGGGAGTTGAACAAGAGGCTAGAAAGCAAAAAGATTATTACGTGAAAGTGGATCTTTAAGAAAAAGGAAGGAACGTCACCAGCACAAGGGGTCAAGTATAAAACTCGCGTTATTGTAAGGGGTTTCACACATCGAGAGGGGGTAAACTATAATAAGATCTTCTCACCAGTGGTCATACACACTTCGATCAGAGTGTTTCTAGCAATAGTAGCACAAAAGGATTTGAAACTTGAGCAACTATACGTCAAGACAACTTTCTTGCATGGAGAGTTGGAGAAGAGATATACATGACACAGTAAGATGGATTCCAAGTTCCTGGTAAGGAAGATTATGTTTGCAAGTTGACAAAGTCCTTGTATAGACTTAAGCAGTCGTCTAGGCATTGGTAAAAGAGATCTGGCAGCTATATGACAGAGATCGGTTACACGAGGAGCCAATATGATTATTGTTTATCATAATAAGTTGGTATATGGTTTGTACTAGGGATGGCAATTCTACCGAACCCGATCCGTATTCGAGACAATACGGATCGGGATGGGTGGGTTTGATAACAACTTTTCTATACCCGGCGGGTTCGGATACGGGTTCGGTAGCTTCATGAGATCCGCCCATATCCGATCCGCCACCCGTATCTGACCCGAATAGTATTTATATTAGGTTATTTACTATTTTACCCTTACTTTCAATCATTGTTACTTCCCTAAATATAGGTTGGGCTAAAACCCAAGGCAATGAAAGAGATGGGCCATGCCAAAAAATAAAAAATTAAACTGGGCAGCCGAGCGGATTCGGATTTGCCCATCGTCGGATACGGACGGGTTCGGTAGCCTCAGGTCGGATACGGGTTTTGCAATATCTGGACCGTATTCGACCCGTTGCCATCCCTAGTTTGTACATCTATTAAGTTATTTAGGCTAACAATATGTTTATAGAAGCAGTCAAGAACTCAGAGATTCAGAAGCTGAAAGGCTTATTTTCAGCTGAGTTTGAGATGAAGGATTTAGGTAAGGCGAAGAAAATTTTGGGTATCGAGATCTAGAGAGACAGAGCAAACAAGAAATTGTTCTTATCATAGAAAAGTTAAATCGAGAAAGTTTTAGAGAGGTTTGGCATGTCTGCGACAAAGGCTATAGACACTCCGAGTGCAATGAATGCATGGTTCTCAATCGCATTTGAACCTAGGAGAAAGAGTGTGTGTATATATATATATATATATATATATATATATATATATATATATATAGGGTCGTGCTCCTGTGAGAACCTAAATATCGTAAGAACCGGTTTTTACCTAATGTATCCAAGTTCTCACGGTTCTCACGATATTTAAGTTCTCATTTGAGCACCTACCTATATAGGCAGGTGCTCAAATGAGAACCTAAATATCGTGAGAACCGTGAGAACTTAATGTATCCAATGATGTATCCAAGTGCACGTTGGATACAATAGTTTTTATCTAATGTATCCAAGTAATGTATCCAATGATGTATCCAAGTCAAGTAATGTATCCAATGATGTATCCAAGTGAAGCATTGGATACATTAGTTTTTTACCTAATGTATCCAAGGTCTCACGGTTCTCACGATATTTAGGTTCTTACAGGAGCACGACCCTATATATATATATATATATATATGTGTGTGTGTGTGTGTGTGTGTGTGTGTGTGTGTGTGTGTGTGTTTTCTTTCATAAATTCTTGTTTCTTAATTTTTTTTGTCCCTTTTCACTTTGATTTTCTACATGCTTTCTGTTTGTAGAGGTGGAAATATATTTTTTCAAGAATTTATGGAAGTAATTACCGTTTAATTTTTTAAAAATTATTATTAATGCACAAGTGAGTCTCTTAAATCAACAATAGACATTTATTGATACATGCAAATTTTGCATCAAATATCTAATGAAATTATTGTTTAGGGCCCAATTTGATACACAAATAGAAGTCCCGGCCTTAAAGTGAGAAAAATTAAATCACAAGCCCCCAAACGATACATTATGAAAACCTTAAAGTAGTAAAGTGAGATATACCTAATATTAAAATGTTCAAATTGAATTTTAAAATTTCTTATTAATGTATTTTTTATAGTGCATCAAAGACAATTTTTTAAATTTCATAAAAATAAATGTTTATAAAACATTGGTTAAAATTCAAGCGAATAGGGGGGGGGGGAAATGAAACTAGTTTTTTTGCTGTTTGTCCGAAGGATCTTTGAGCAATAATTACAAGTTAATCTAATGATCTTAGTGAAAATCTAAAACTTGTTAGTGATAGTATATATAATGGTGCACCAATAACAAGTTTTAGATTTTTATTAGAATAATTAGATTAACGTTTAATTATTGCTCAAAGTTCCTTCAGACAAACAAAACAACAGAAAAACTAAAAACCTTAAACTGGGACGGAGGTAGTACATGATTAATTCCAAATTTAGAAAAGAATATTACCGATCTGCAATTACAGCAACGGGTCCCTCTACAATTGTTGTTCCCAGTCTCAGTGACCTAGAAAAGAAATGTTTATAACGATTGTATTATAACTGTTTCATACTTAAGGATAACGATATGTTCAGATAATTGAATGAGATAAGTTATAAATGATGGAGATTTAAGAAAAACAAATTCAAAACACACTTTCTTTCTTCTCTCTATTCCAATCAGTATAAAAAAATGACTGTCCTCATTTTGTTTCTGTTACTTTCATGATTTTTTATTTGTGACTTTGTAATGAAGCCAAAAATATATATTTAACGGATACATTAAAAATTTACAATACCTATAATATATATTTTTATTTGTGACTTTGTAATGAAGCCAAAAATCATAGTATAGTGGCATTTTTTTTTTTTTTAAGGAATAGGGGCAAAATGTTGAAAATATATTATACTCCCTCCGTCCCAAAATGATCTTCACATTTGACTATTCAAACTTTGTAAGGATATGAACACTTGATTCACTAGTCATGTTTTGTTTGGGTACTTCTAAGTCTATGTTGTAGAAATGTGAAGATTTTTTTGGGACAATGAAAAATGCCAAATGAGAAGATCATTTTGGGACAGAGGGAGTAATAGCAAATATTAAGGTAAATCCAAAGTACAATGGACTTTATTTTGTTTAACCCTTGCATAATTAAAAATTTGAAAGTAAACAACAATGATAGTTATAGTTATGTATTTTTTGCGACTAGTCAAACATAAACTCTTCAAAATGTTTTTTAGATAAATAATGGACATCTTTTAAGAGTCTTTCTTTTCATATATCACACCAATTTTTTTTGTTTTACTTTTGAAATTACACATTTACACCCAAATTAACAAATTTATGTTAAATTAGTGGACAAACAACATTTTTACGCCTTAAGATCACTTGTATTACCATGTGTATTACATTTTTTATTTATCAAAATCAGTACAATAATTTACCCGTTTGAATGGTATTATTATTATGCCGGCCTCAATAATTGTGAGTCGTGGAATCTATAATTTATAAATTTATTATAAATAATTTATCTTGATTCAGTTCGGGCTGTTACATCCTTGATCTTCTTATGAAAATGTACAACACCTATAATATATATTTTCTGTCTAAAAATAAATATTACTATATCTTAACCTTTTAAGTCAGTTTAATTAAACTTTAACACAAAATTTACGAAATTTTATTGCTCATCTTTAGAATTGAAATCGTTTATACTTAAGAAAGTATATATGATAAAATCTTTAAAACCTCATAAAAATCAAACTATCACACTTATTTTCATATGAAAAAAGTACTGGTAAACATTTAAATGGAATATTACCCGTTGTGCGTCGCCATTTTGAATACGGATGGGTGAGGAACGAGGTTTCTTTTCCGATTTTCTATGACTAGAGCTTTTATTTCCCATTGAGAGTAAACTTTTTAAAACCACAATCTCAAAGAAAAAAAATAAGAGGAACACATACTATCTGTTTATAGTTACACAACAATATATTATGGCATAGACTTGACATGTGCTACAATCAAACCAATATATAATCAACATTTATAAGCTACATTTATTACCTTATATTAGAAATCTATATAGTATATATTAAAAGTCAATGTAGAGTCTTTAAGTGGTGCCATGTGAACAAGTTTTGGGTAATTCTTGTTTTTTGTTGTGTCACATCATCCAAAGCATTTTAATTATGTGACTTTTCATTTTTCTCTTATTAGCTAATAGTATTAATTAATTGTAATAGTTACTATATTAGTTAACTATTACTATTAATTGTATAAGTTTATTATAATAGTTAACTATATAAGATAACTATTACTATTAATAGTATAAGTTAAAAGTAATAGTTACTATAGAGGGTAACTATTACTATTAATAATATTAGTTAACTGTATAGATAATTATTACTATTAATAGTATTAGTTAAATGTAAAAGTTATTATATAAGATAACTATTACTATAATAGTATTAGTTAATTGTAATAGTTAATTATATAAAATAATTATTACTATTAGTAATATTAGTTAGGTGTAACAGTTACTATATAAAGTAACTATTATTAACAATAATATTAACTAATTAGAATAGTTACAATATATTGTAACTATTACTATTATTAGTATTTTTTTTTAAAAAACATTACTTATTAGTTTTAGTTACTATATATAGTAACTATTACTTTTAACTTATTATTTACGATAAAAGTTATTCCCTCCTTCTCATAGTAAGGGTCATATTTTTATTTGGTAATCCTAAAATAAAAGTCTATTTCCTAAAATGACAAAGAATATTTACTATTCATCCCACTTATTCTCTCTCATATACTTTACTTTTATACTCACAACACCAATCAATTTATTATTTCCTCCCACTTATTCTCTATCTTACTTCACTTTTACACTCACAACACTTAAATCACTTCCACCATTTCGTATTCTCCGTGCATTTGAGAGGTAGGACTCTTACTCTGGGATTGAGGGAGCACTACTTAGGTAACCACTATCTTTTAATTTATTATTTAAGCTCATAATTATTATAATGTTAAATATAATTAAAGCATTATTTTTTTAATCGATCAAGAGTAAAAATTGACATCATTATGGGACAAACGAAGTTAATTTTTTTAAAAATTATAAAGTTATTTTAATCAATACTATTAACTAATCTTAATATCTATTTCATACTATAGTAACTAAAACTATTTCCACTATTATTAAAACATCACAAGTAGATTTATATATATCTTTAAATTTATTTATATTTATTTTAAATATTTAATAATTATATAATGTAATTATAAATATTCACGCACAGAAGAAAACACCCGTGCAAAGCAGGGTTTAATCGCTAGTTTATAGAATTATATTGAGAATGATGATCATTATAAATACTTGTTTCACGATATCACGATTTCACGATTTTGACGATTAAAGTTCAATCTTTTTTTTTCTTGAAAGCAATTAAACTACAATCTTAAATTACTTGTAGAATCCCGTGGTAAAATGCTAGTTAATTTAAGGTATTTGTGTGATATCCAACTATCTATATTACAAAAGACATAGGATTTAACTGCCTCCTAAAAATACATAAAGAAGGGCTGAGATTGTCCTTCAACTGTCATGATCTAACGATGTCTGTTTTTTCTTGAATTTTTACCATTTATTTCATCCGTTCAGATCATATCTAAAGAAAACATCCTACGGCTATTAGTTGACGGTTTCCATTTCTTGCCTTCTCCATCTTTTCGTTTGACGCCTGTTCTCCTTTCTTTTGCCATGGACGACTCTGTGGAATCTGAAGGGAGGAAAGACGATAACAGCTATTGCGAGGTATCCACGGCATGACTGAAGGTTATGGGTCATCGCAAAGTCTCAAGCTTTCTCCGCTCAGTGAATCGGTCAGTCGACAACATTTGAAGGTATTGTCATTATCCAATTTCTGCATTATTAGGGATTTGGCCTTCTCCTCTCACGATTCCTCTTCTTAACCCAGTCAAAGTGCACTCCTCCTATCATCTTGAAATTCGATTTCCCTATCATCCCCAATTCGATTTCCCTATCGTCCTTTAACCCACTCGAAATCAAAATCCGAATTTGATTTGTATTTTAATGTTTCTGCTTAAATACAACCCTATTTGTTCCCTTTGCTCTCAGGTACTTTGTCTCTCTCTCTCTCTCTCTCTCTCTAATTCATGTCTGCTATTTTATCTGTCATTTAGCTTTTTTCACCAATTTGTTTTTGTAGTTTGCTCTTTAATTTAACCTGTGCAAGGTGAAAAGCTGTGCTCTTTAATTTGTTTCTTAATTTAACCCTAACCTGTATGGAATAAGGAATTGAATCTTCTTAAATTAACAAATCAATGGCACTAATATTTGGAGAGAGGTATAAATTTCCACATTACTTTCACTAAATTCGGCCGTTCCGATTTCAGAGAGTTGAGATCTCTTGTACCATTTCTGTGTGCCACTCCATGTACCACTTATAATCCAACCGTTCACATGTTTGCATAATATTATAATAATATCAATCTCAATAACTGTGAGCCATTAGATCACTTGTGGCACATGAAGTGGTACACAAAATGGCACAGAAGATTTGGACTCGATTTCAGATTGTTATGACATTCAGTAGAATATATTGAAATTTTCACATTAAACACAATTCATGATAATATATCACAAAATCTTGGGAAAAACGCGTTTTTCCTAACTTCCAGGAAAAGCGTGTTTTAAAAAAAACGCGGTGACATTTTTGTAAATATGTGGATCTTTTTAAAAGAACGCGCGGTGGCATTTTGGTAAATAATCGGAACTTCTCAACGGTTCTGGATATCAATATAAAACTTCTGGATATGAGATTGATAGCCAGAACTTTTGAAAGTGATATCCAGAAGGGTTCTGGATATCAATATAAAGCCTTCTGGATATGAGATTGATAGCCAGAACCTTTGAAATTGATGGCTAGAAGGGTCCTGGATATTAATAAAAAAAACCTTCTAGATATCAATATAAAGTTTTCTGGATATGAGATTTGATAGCCAGAACATTTGAAATTGATAGCCAGAAAGTTTTGAAAAACACGTTTTTCCTAACCACTAGGAAAAACGCGTTTTACATGAGATCAACCCTATATGTCCATGTATTCCTTCTATTTCGGAAATATATTTTTTTTCTTTTCGTTGTTACTACGAAGGAGCTTCGAGTAATAAGTAAAACTACTTTTAACTACCTTAATGAGAATCTAAAAATTTATATTGATTGTATTTATAATGATGTATTAGTAACAATTTTTAAATTTTCATTAGAATACTCCTTCTACTCCGGAAAGAGAGTAATTTATACAACAAGAAAGGGGGAACATCATTTTATAAGCTTTCAAGTTCTAATTCACTTTAGTTTTAACTTAACTATCAAAATAATATTAGGAAAAAGTGCAAAAAATCACCCAACTCTTCACTTTTTATGAATTTGATTACGAAATTCTATTTTTTTTCCCATCACATCAAACTCATTCTTTTTTGGATCTTTAATCACTTTCACTAACGCTGTTAATTTTTTCTCGTTAAATCGCTCATGTGCTGTTGCATGTGACTTCTTTAAGGGGTATTCCGGGTACTTCACTCACTTCTTAACACAATTCAGCCCCCAAGTTGCCCTTTCCCCATCCATGATTGGTTGCTGCCCCTTTCCCAACTCGAGACCTGGGTTGTAAATTAGTGAATTCTTCCTTTTTCCTATTTCATTAGCTGTTAATGGATGAATAAACATTATGCCCACCTCCAAACGCGTAGCAGCACCGACAAGCTGAGCTCCACCCAAAAAAACCTGATTATTCACTCAATATGATGGTGTTGCAATCTATGGATTTTGCTATTTAATTTCGGTAATTGGGGCTGTAGAAGAGAATAGTAACACTTAACTTGAACATCAATAAAACTAAAGATAATCAATTTAATATTCACATATTCTCCCCAATTTACAATCCTACAATAAAATTAAAAAAATAAAAAAAAGGCACGGGGAGTGGTGCCGAAGGAGGTGGTGGGGGTGATACCAGATGATAAAAACTACATAGTATTCCTTGATAACCATCCATTTTCCCAAGGCTAGCCCAACGGGGTGGGCAAGATAGGCACTCGCCCAGGCCCATTGTGGTAAGGGGGCCTAACTTTTTGTAGTAATGTTCATAATTTATAGGATGTTCAAAATTATTAACTCTTTTTAAAGTTATATATATATATATATATATATATATATATATATATATATACACACACAAATCTACATATATATTAAAGTAATATGTGGAAATCAATTATCATGATTGTTATTCATTAGAATATTTTCTTTGAAATAGTGCGATGCACGTGCTATGCACGAATAATAGTACTCCCTCTGTTTTAAAATATTTGTCGCTTTTGAAATTAAAATTTATTTCAAAATATCTGTCACTTTACTATTATCAACACATTTTTATTATTTTATCTCAATTATACCCTTATTAATGATTGTGAATCATCTCTTGTACAAACATTTACTCACCTAAAAAATTGAATTGTTTTAAGGGAAATTGAGTCTTTACAACATGCATTCATTATATTACCTTTCATAATATGTGTAAAAAATCTTAAAGCGATATATATTTTAAAACAGAGTGATTAATATTGTAAAACGATTATAGTTATAATATATTTGAAAACGTTAGATGCACGTGTACTGCACGGCTAACAAATTAAAATAATAAAACTTTAAATATATTCTTAATCATAAATTTGTAAAGTTATTAAATGTTACAATTTCATAATAACTCTAAAAATAATGATGGAAGTGATAATATATGGACAATCACAACACGTCACTATTTAAAAGAATCATTTTATACTTATGTAAAACCTCAAATTCAATTACATTCATTATAACGTTAAATTGTGGACTTTTCGATGTTAAAATTTAATTTTTGGGCTTTCTACGTAGAATAAATATTTTTAGGACTTTCTGGATATAACTTTTCTAGAGTGACTTTTTGTTATTTTCACAAAAACATAAGTTTTATAAAATCTAGAGTGACTTTTTGTTATTTTTCCAAAAGCATAAGTTTTATAAAATAAATAATATTAAGGTTCTTAGTTTGATTTCGACCCGGGCCCATAAATTGTTAGGGCCGGCCCTGCATTTTCCTTTGCATTTCTTTATATTCGTAGCGGTCCAAACTCCCCCACCGCCACACCCGCAAGCACACTCACCGCCGGGAGTACTGCCCTCACCACCATTCGAGTCTTCTCTGGTTTCCAATTGAGGTCTGCCACTCTCTCCGATTCCGATGCCCCTCTCCACATCACCACCACCCATGTTCCCCCTCCACCCGAAGTTGAAATCAAAATTACCACTAACTTGTACCCTCACCAACAAGCCTACCACACCTACAACTGCTCCCACAGTCACGATCACCAACATCTTCCCCCAAATAGATATACTTATTACCTTCATCTTACGCTTCTGGGACTTCGGCGACGGTGGTACGGCAACGCTGGTGGTGCTGGCGGCATCGATAAACAGCATGGTGGAACGGGTGGCGGTGGTGGAGGGCAAAAATCTGGGATCATGGGCTGAAACATTTTTTGGGAGGATTTCTTTTGATGTACCTTGAAAACGAGCATGTTATTATAGGTATTTTATTACAAGTAGAGTTTTTCTCTATCAATCAGATTACTTGAGCAAAATTCTTCATATTCCTGCGTAAGGGCATAAGTGTCAAACATGTCTATCTCGTCGTCAACAAGTAGATGCATCCAATTTTCACTCGAGGATATCAAAGCAGCAACAAATCAGTTTGATGAAAGCAATCTCCTTGGAAAAGGGGGAGAAGCAGTGGTGTATTACGCTGAGATATATATTGACTTTAATAAAACATGAGTCGTAGTGAAATGGTTGAAAAACAAGAGGAACAACTCTAAAGAGTTTATAAGTGAGATCAACACCTTATCCAAGATTAAACCCCCACCCCAACATTGTCTCTCTGATTGGCTACTGTGATGAATCCGGTCAGAAGATCCTTGTTTACGAATACATGGAAGGAAGCCTGTCCGTACATTTGAGAAAGAAACATCCCAATGCTTTGAATTGGATGCAACGACTCAGCATCTGCTTTGATGTTGTGCGTGGGCTGCAACACCTTCATAGTCAGACCGATGATTTTTCGAAAGGTAAAATTCATCGTGACATGAAGCCGGGAAATATTCTTGTTGGTGAGAATTGGATCGCTAAGGTGTCTGACTTTGGGATGTTTAAGTTGTCTACAGCTGGCCAAGAAAAATCCATGTTGTGTGAGAAATCATCTTGGGATAGGGAGGATGAGAGCTACTACTTGAATGAAAAAGACGATTTAGGAAAATGGGCCCGGGAAAACATTGATGCTCAAATCAGACCGGAGATCTCCGGAGATTCGGTAACTTTATTTACTGATATTATACGGAGAAGCTTGCAAGTAAACCCAGGCAAACGGCCTACTATGGATAATGTGGTGCTGGAGCTACAAAAGGTACTAGAATGCAGTGGCAGACACATGACCATACAAATGCGTGGAAGTGAATCCACTTACTCAAATTGTGTGTCTACTTTAGTGATTAAAATGTTGAGAAGCATTATACCGTGCATGGGCACCGACTCACTGCTAAAATGCCATGAATCTAACGATAGTACTGAGGAGGTATGTTACGGTCCTCTTTTACTCCTTCCACTTCTCTTATTCAATCTCTAACTGTTGGGACATGGCTTGCAACACAAGTCATTTAGACTTCCATACATAAAATTATGATTATAATATTAATTTATAAAGTATAATTGATAATAAAATGTGTAGAATTCCTGGATATATAATTACCTAATTGTGATGGGCAAAAGGGTAATATAATATCACTAAGCTTCTTAAAAGGGTGTAGTCCCTAGGTGAAGTGACACCATGTTTGCTATTTAAAGGCCCTTCCATCAAGCCTAGAAACAACTATTGATTCTTGTTATCTCTCCTAAATTCTCTTCACATTATTGGAAGTACTTGAGAGATTAAGAAGTCACTATCACTTAGAAGATCTATATTTTCCCTACATCTTCTTCTTCATCTCTCTTTCTCCCTACATCATCCATGGATTCAACATGTATATTCCTAACGCTTCCGCTTCATCTCTTCCTCAATCTTTTACTAAATATGAGTGTGGATTCAGGGATATAAAATTGTTCCATCAATTGGTATCAGAGCCCGCTCATTATTTAGTTTGAGTTTGAGTTCTTTTAAGAAAACTTTATGCTTTAATTGATTCATTTTTTCCTGTTGAATCATAAAGATTTGATGATGATTAGGGACTCTAATCCATTCATAGAGTACTGATAATCTTCATCTAAAATTAAGAAAATGGTTTGAAAGTTTTGTTCATTAAAACTCAATGATTCAAGTTTGACTATCCCTTCATAACATGGTTTTATGTTTTGTGCATACCATGTGGATCTACTTACTTGATTCCATTAATTTTAAAAGCAAGATTATCCTAAATAACATGGTATTATGTTTTAAGTACATACCATGTGGATCTACTTGCAATTCATTTAATTTTGGGAAAAATTTAGCAAAAATTCAGAAGTGCAGAAAATCTGGCACAGTCGTGCCACTTATTTGGCACGGTCGTGCGCATTCATTTCCTTGAACCGGTGCATCTGAATAGTGTTGGTCCGAACGGGTGTCTTGTTTAATCCGCTCGGACCGGTTCGTTTGGCACGGTCGTGTATCTGGTTTAGCACGGGCGTGCTCATTGTACCGTGAAAACATGCACTTTCGGATAATTTTGGCACGGTCGTGCATTTTTTTAGCACGGTCGTGCAAAGTGTGCCGTGAGAACATGTCTTTTCCGCTAATTTTGGCACGGTCGTGCCTTATGTTTAGCACGGTCGTGCACATTACGCCGAGAAAAACAATGTTTCTGTAAATTGATGCACGGCCGTGCACTTTTATATGCTCGACCGTGCATCTACTGTTCATCAGAATTGGATTTTTGAAATTTTCTGTATAATTTTGTTTTTCCCTTTGGAACAAATCATACATTTTTCAAACCTTAAAGCCTTGATTAATTATATGCTTTGACAATTTTATTCATTGTTTAAATAATATTGTCTCCTAAGTGATTTACGTTATTTAAACCCTAAAATTGTAAAGTGTTGGATGTTTAAGTTGATATGTGAATGGTTTGAATTTTCCAAAGAATATCTTGACATTTGACTAAACTTGGGCATTCATGTGGTAACAAGTAAAATGAACATTAGGTTATTTTCTTAGGTACTTATGTCGGCCCAAAGGAAGATTAAGTATTTATTAAAATATAAGTTCAAATTACTTGTTGCCTAAGGCAATCATTTATGAGTCAACTCGCAATCCAAAGATTAGTTTTGATGTCATGTTGATTGTCTTGTTGATGGATTTCGTTGATATAATTAATCATTTTTCATTATGTAGTGTCTTATACATGTTTTGTATTCATTCTTGTTCTCGAAATTCTAACAGATTTACTTATAGCTTCATCTGTGATTACTGCTATGAGTACCGTACCGATGCTTAATGGGACTAATTTTAAAACTTGGAAAAATAAATTGATGATGATCTTAGGCTATATGGACATAGATCATGCATTAAGGGAGCTGTTTCCTCTTCCTCTCTCTAACGAAAGCACTCAAGAAGAGTGCTTAAATGAGGAGAAGTGGAAACACTCCAATCGTGTGAGCCTAATGATCATGAATATAGTTGTCCCAGAGACCATTTTGACCGGTATCTCCAAGGATATTGATGCTAAAATATTCCTTGACATGCTTGAGGAACGTTTGGCATCTACCTCCTCTCATGGGACAAAGAGAAAAGGGAAGGATGTTGCGGTTGCAAGAAATAAGAAGCGTAAGGGATCATCTAATGATCATGAAGAATACTTCTTTTGCAAGGACCTCAATCACATGAAGTACGACTGCCCTAAGTATCAATCTTGGCGTGCTAAGAAATGTATGTCATTTGGTCTTTGTTTGTGATAAAGGGTAATTTGGTTTCATTTCCTAAATATACATAGTGGTTGAATATTGGAACGACAACTCACATAAAGGAAGTTTATGTAGGATTGCCTGAAATACCGAAGTCTTGGAGAAGATGAAGGATTCATCTATATGGAAGCCAGGATCCGGTTGAAGTGCAAGGCATCGGGAATTTTTGTTATTGTTAAAGTACTTAGTCATATTTGTATAAATACTACATTTGTTGTACTGTCATTTAGACGGAATTTGATATTTATCACACTATTGAACAAATAAGGTTATTTTGTTCAATTTTATAAATGTGATTTTTATTTTTATTCCAATGTTGATGGTACTAGTACTTTGTCAAGTAGTCTTTATTCACTTGACCTTATTTACACAATAAATGAATCCCATAAATAATGAAACCAAAACTAGAAAGCAAAAGTTATCAAGTAAATTTTAAGGCATAGGCGTTTGGGTCATATTTCCAAGAGGAAAATTGATAAGCTTATGTTAAAGGAAATCTTGAACAAACTTGATATTTCGTAAAATACTTTTGCATTAAATGCCTTAAAGGAAATTTACAACCATTAAAAGAATAAGTATTCTCGAGTGCATCAAGTGTCTCAAAGAACTAATACATTCGGATATTTGTGGGCCATTCATTAATCCTTCATGGAAAGGTCAACAATAGTTATTATGTTTATAAATTACTACTCTCAATATGGATACATTTATTACTTCATGCAAAGACTCAAGTTATGGACGTTTTCAAGTCTTATGAGGTCAAAGTTGAAATCAACTTTGAAAGACTATTAAGAACATTAGGTCCAATCATGATAGAGTATATCATGGTTGGAATGTTTGTTAAAGGGAACAACGCCTAGGTCATTTTTACTCGCTATTTTGAAGAGTGTGGGATTGTCTCCATCTACATTAAGCCGGGTACGCCTAGCATAAATGATGTACACAAGAGACATGATAAAATCCTTAAGGAAATGGTAATAAGCATGTTTTGTGCTTCTTTTACCTCACTCATTATGGGCGATACATTAAAACCGTAGCCCTTATTCTCATTAAAGCTCCCTCTAAGCTACTAATAAAAACCCTTTATAATTTTGGGACGAATAAGGCACACGTCCTTAAATCATCTTCATTTATGGGGTTGTCTAACATAAGGGTAGAACTTATAAGTCTACTAAGGGCAAGTTAGACATAAGATTGTTAGTAGTTATTCATGAGGTAAGCCGAGAGATCTAGGGGATATATAAATTTTACAACCCAAAAATTTGAACATTTTGAAACGAGAAAAGCTAGGTTTTTTGAGGATGTTGAATTTAGTGGGAGATTAGGTGTAATATTTTGAATTTGGAAGAGAAGAGGCATCCATTTCTTCACCTCTTCCATAAGTTCCAATTGGATTTCAAATTTTGTACTTGATATTCAAGAAGAACATGCAATTCAAAATAAATATGGGTTCCCTATAAATATTGAGCAACATGAAAATGTTGATCATAAGAAGGAAATTCAACAACCTCAAAATTAGGAAGAACCAAGTGCCCTTAAAGAGATACAATAGAGTAAGAAGGATTGCAATACCGGATAATTATGAGATGTATCTTACCGAGAAATAAAGGACACATAGGTTTAGTGGGAGATGAGCCATTCATCTACCATAAAGCAATTAATGGTCCTAATTCTCATAAGTAGATTAATACCATATATAAAGAGCTGAAATCTTTGAAAGATACAACTTTTGGGATCTTTTACATTACCTAAAGATGTGAAACCTATAAATGGGTCTCTAAGACCTAAAAGGATTCACAAAAGTAATGTTGAAAGGTATAAAGACCCATCTAGTTGCTAAAGAATTTTCAACTCATAAGAAAGGCATTAATTATCAAGAAAGAAACATCTCCCGATATCTTCTAAAAACTCTTTTAGAATTATTATGGCACTAGTAGCAATTTGTGTCTTAAGTTCATCAAATGGATATTAAGAACTTTTCTTAATGGAAACATTGGGGAAACTATCTATATGAAGAAATCCATTTATGGACTTAAGTAAAACTTCTCATTAATGGTATTTAAAGATTAATCAAGTTATTCTTCCATTTGGTTTTGAAATGAATCTTCATAAATATTGTGTATACCATAAGTTCAGTGGGAGTAAAAATTATAATTTTGGTCTTATATGTGGGTAATATTTGCTTGCTAGTAATGTTTTAAACCTTAATAAGGAAACTAAGAAATTTCTTTGGAATGAAAATTCTTGGTGAGGCATCTTTTTGTATTAGGAATCCAAGTTCACTGTGAGTATTCACGGAGTATTTTGGGATTATCACAAAAGGCCTATATAGAAAAGGTATTACAAAAGGTATAGCATGCAAAACTATAAACCACTTGACACCCTTAATTTTAAAGGAGACATGCTTAGTCTCAAACAGTGTCCTAAAGTTAATTATGAATCCAAGTATATAGAAAATATCACCCTTTGCATCAGCAGTAAGAAAGCTTAATAAATGCGTAAGTCTTGCATTCAATGTTGGGATGCTTGGTCAATACCAAAGCAATACAGAAAGAACATTAAGTAGTAGCCAAAAGAATGATATAGTATTTACAAAACACAAAGATCTACATGCCTATTTTTAATCGGATAATCTTGAGATCATTTGGTATTCCGATATTTGTTAAAATTACATGGCTACATAAGTTTTAATGGACTGTGATTTGTCAAAACAAGTGTCGAAAGACCAATTAAGATATGACTATCAGGTAGCAGTTCCGTACTCTAACAAAAGGTTTATGGATTTAGACATTAAGTATTTTGTTATAAAGAAAAGAGTGCAAAATGAACAGAGAAATACAACTTATTAGAACACTCCATAATTTAACGGATCCATTTATGAAACGTTATCATCTTTAGTGTTTCACGAGCATGTTGCTCATATGGGTGTAACAATTTGATAACATTTAATTTAGTGGGAGTTTTGTGTTGTACTTCATTAATTGTTCTATTATTTTGATCTCATTTGGTAAAGTTGGACTAGTTGGAGAATATGTTTATATATTCATTAAGTTCCATGCTACACATCTATACTTTTGATCTATGTCGTTTAGTTGGATTTGTATACGTGATTATTGTGGGTTTAGTTGCGAATCAATTACAACGACTGCCCCTTTAGTCCTATACTTAAATGACTAATGGACGAGATTGTTATAAATGGCAATAAAGTGTGCACATAAGGGTTGTCATTTGTGTTATATTCATAATTTAAAGGAAGGACTTTGTTTTGCAACCCAAGTGGGAGATTGTTGGGACATGGCTTGCAACACAAGTCATTGAGACTTCCATACATAAAATTATGATTATAATATTAATTTATAAAGTATAGTTGATAATAAAATGTGTAGAATTCCTGGATATATAATTACCTAATTGTGATGGGCAAAAGGGTAATATAATATCACTAAGCTTCTTGAAATGGTGTAGTCCCTAGGTGAAGTGACACCATGTTTCCTATTTAAAGGCCCTTCCATCAAGCCTAGAAACAACTATTGATTCTTGTTATCTCTCCTAAATTCTCTTCACATTATTGGAAGTACTTGAGAGATTAAGAAGTCACTATCACTTAGAAGATCTATATTTTCCCTACATCTTCTTCTTCATCTCTCTTTCTCCCTACATCATCCATGGATTCAACAGGTATATTCCTAACGCTTCCGCTTCATCTCTTCCTCAATCTTTTACTAAATATGAGTGTGGCATTCAGGGATATAAAATTGTTCCATCACTAACGCCCTATTATATTGTCTGTGCAAAACACGTTTATGAAGGGATATGAAAGATGTCGTTTCGAAGTATCTGAAAACTCACAAAATGAGGTCGAGGACTTTTGGAGGTATGTGATCATTGCAATTGTTTGGATTGATTCGTGTTAATTTCTTTGCCCAACCACGGTTTGGACATCTCTCACTGCCCCATAAAATTTATTTATAGTCTCACTTACACCTCTTTGGCAACTTTACTTAAATGAAATACTCTCTTCGTCCCCCAGTTATAGGTTCTTAATTTAACTTTCCACGTTTATTAAAAAACTAATGGAAAAATAATGGAAAATGGGTCCACAAAAATAGGGAGTTAAAAGGATACGTATAACTGTTCAGAACATTATTGCGCGAGTGAAAAGTAAGTTAGGTAAGTAACAGTTTTTGTGTGACTAGATGAACTTTATGAAAACAAGATTGTTCAAAACACTCTTCATTTTTTACCATTCATGGAATAAAGCAAACAATCAACTTAAACTAAGACAAAAAAAAAAAAAAAAACACCTTATGCTACTGAGAAGGAAGGAGTAACTATTTTACCCCTTAATCTCTTCCACATACTACCTTCAAAAACATCCCTTTGTATATTTCAAAAGCTTCCCTTCTCGGTGTGACATCATTAGTTCAAAATCCCAGGAAAAAAAAAGTTTATGACAATTCGTTTATGTATTATTAACAACTAGTGTTACACACGTGTGATGCACGGGATGTTACTAAATCTTAAATGAGATTAAAAAAAAATATAAAAGACAATATATATTAAACTGAAAGCATGTTTGCATTACAAATTGTGGAATACTTCCTTAAAAACACATTGTCAGGAGAAATATCAGAATAACCTGAAATGTCATCATTACATATCAATTTTTCAGGCCATCAAGACAATTTCAATCTTGATAAAGCGACATACAATTGTTTATGGCAGAATACATGTTTCTTTAACATATAGTCATTAACATCATTAACAACATTTAACGTTGGATCCAAAATTGAACTCTCTTAACGGTCATTCAAAAACCGTCTATCTAATTTCTGAACATGCACTAAGATTGTGATAAATGATCAATATATTAAAATGCAAAAATTGACTTCAAAGATCCTAAAACGATGTATTTATACGTTCTGCAACCCTTAAACAAAATAAACATTAATTAAGCAAAAAAAAAACGAAAAAACAAAAAAACTGATAAAAAAATAAGGAAGCATGTTTGAGGCCTTAAATAATTCCCCCTCCCATTTAGACCCTGCCTCAAGGGGCTTCGCCCTATGACTGTTGTTCGCCTCGCTCCGACATTCGATTTGATATGCGATGCGTTCCGTGGTTCATTAAGAGTCAAAAGTTACGACCGTTTCCGCGCACGCGCTCAAATGACTCCAAAAACTTCAACGCCTTATGTCCGCATCAATTAGTATTTTCCCCTATATAATGATCAAGATTAATAATTTTCACTAAATAAACTAATTAAAAAGTATCATATAGAAATCAATTTACATGCAAAGTTGACTACTTGTACCAAATTAAAAGTAATGATAAATTTGTCATTGTTTGGTGGAGATTACACTTTTGCCCTTGATAGTGACATTTTTTGGAGGGAAAGCGACTATCTTGGTATTAATATAGTGTAGATAGATGTGTAGTTTTTCATTATATACATGTATATCAAAATTTATTTTCTTCACTAATTTAAAAAGCTACAAATTATCATATAAAAAATAAATATACATGCAAAATTGACCACTTCTACCAAATTTAAGATAATGGCTTTTGTTGTCCTCGCTCCGATATTCGATTGATATGCGGTGCGTTCCGTGGTTTATCCGGAGTCAAAAGTTACGACCGTTTCCGCGCACGCGCTCAAATGACTCCAAAAATTTCAACGCCTTATGTCCGCATCAATTAGTATTTTTCCCCTATATGATGATCATGATTAATAATTTTCAGTAAATAAATGAATTAAAAAGTATCATATATAGAAATCAATTTACATGCAATCTTGACTACTTGTACCAAATTAAAGAAATGACATATTTGTCTTTTTTTTAGATTACACTTTTACCCTTGATAGTGACATTTTTAGGAGGGAAAGTGACTATCTTGTTATTAATATAGTATATATATATATATAGTCATAGTATAGATATGGGATGGAATTAATATATACAAATAGAGTGAATAAAAAAACTCAATCTTGTTTGACCATTTGGCCGGTTAATATTTTCAATTCTACCTAATCTGGTAACTTCATAGTTTGTACTTTCTACACCATCTGCCCATTTTAATGTTCTTACTTTTTTTTATATGTTCCATTTTAATGTTCTTACTTTATTTTATTACCTAAAATGAACGATGGGATTCACTTGTCATTTTCACAGAAAAAAATCTCTCTGCCCACTTTTTCTCTTTTACTTTACTTTTTATACTCATAATATTTATTTTTCATATCCCCGTACAAAGTCAAACTAGGAACAATAAATCGGGGCCGATGGATTAATAACTATTTTGTGGAGGCAATTATATCCACTAATTACTAATATACTCAAACCTCTAATCCATAATCATGAACATACCCAATAATGAATGACAAAAATATATGAAATTTTCTCTCTAATGAAATGCAATTTTGATTTTTTCTTCGTTGTAATGTGGGAGGGAATTAATAAATACAAATTGAGTCAAAAAATAATTATTGTTTGACTATATGACCATTTAATATTTTGAATTCTCTCTAATTAGGTCACTCCCTAGTTTGTACTTTGTAGACCATCTGTCCCGATTTAAGGTTCTTATTTTAATTTTATGTTTTGTCTAATTTAAAGTTCTTACTTTATTTTATTACCTATGACAAAAAGTGGTACACACTTGTCATTTTCACAACAAAAACTCTTTTCCCATAACTTTTCTATCAGATACTCCTCTACCTCTAAATGAGTGTTCAAATTTCATTTTAAATGACATCTAAAAATCTCAACTTTTTGTACAATTTGGTGGCAAAGATTCATATATAATCTAGTAATCCTCTTTGCAAGCATTTAGTTTTGCACGACTGGTGTAAAAAATTCAAAAAAAAAAAAACAAAAACATTTAGAGACGAAGTTATATTAAAAAAGACATTCATTTTGGAACAAATATTTCCTAAAAATACACACTCATTTAAGGACATATAGAGTAATTTTTATTTTGGAACATTCTCTATTTGCTAGTTAAGAAATGAATGTCAATACAATATTTTAATCCTCTATTCTTAGGAATGGAACTTTTTCGAGATCAACAGCTCACAAGTTTTCCATACCATTTATTCATCTTCCCTGGACATAAGCGAATTTGGTAGCCTGAAAATGGACACTTTTACATGAGAATTTTGGAATGCATAAATTTTATTGCCAAACTACAATATGAATGCATAAGTTGTGTTGTATTCATTCCAAAGTAAATTTTTATTTTTATTTTTCTTTTATAATAATTACAAACGGAAAATTTAAAACTTTTTAAATTATTTATTTTAAGACGAAGATAATACCATCACACACACATTTACGTTTGTTTTTTTTTTTGACGATGTCCACGCTATAAGGAGGCGGTGAGAGGGATCGACCCTTAGCACTCACCGAGGGTGAGGCTTGACTTTACCACTGGACCACTCCTTCGGGGACAACACACATTTACGTTTAGTGATACCAATGGATATAAATAGATTTTCTAAAAGAAAAGAGAAAATACATAGTACTAGTTGATAACACTGTCACTTCACTTTATTGTAATGCCTTTTCAAAATCTAAAAACCTTCAAATTCAAACTACCAAGTACCAATGAATAAATCCAAATTCCAAACTTAAAATCCGCCATAGAATCTTTCTGGAAAAAACCTTCTCCTTCTCTCTCTCCATTGCTCATTTCTGCAAAATAAAAATAAAAAAAGAAAATCACATTTTAATATTTTATGTACACTTTTGCCCTTGATAGATGTGTAGTTTTCCACTATATGTTGTTTAAATTTTATTTTTTCACTAATTAAAGAAATTATAAATTATCATCTAAAAATAAGGGCAAATTGCAATTTAGTTACATGTGTTTGTGATTATGTTTCAACTGGTTATCCAATTTGTGTTTGTTACAATTTAATCACTGAATGTGTCTTTTTGTTGTAATCATGTGTAATTTTGGACGGGCCGTTTAAAAACTAACGAAGTAAATGAAAAACCTAACAAGCTTCTTTTAAAATTGCAATGACCAACCCTACAAATTATATTATCCACTTTGCCCCCTGAATCCTAACAATTGTCAATATTCAGATAAAAATTGAAGCTTCTATTTTTTATTTAGTCAATTTGTCCCCATCTAAAATTTCTCCATCCCTTTCTCTCTCTAGAATATAAATATGGGGCAACTACCATTTAGTCCCTCATCCTAATCAAAATTACCACCTAGGCCAAAGAATTTGCAATATTACCACCTAGTCCAAGGGATAATAAAAGGACACTCATGCCCTTAATAAATAATGAAAAATTACATTAATGCCACTCTATGTCGTCCCCAACCCGTGGTCCTACTTGGCCCCACGTTCGGGACACGCACGGAAGACGTCATAAAACATTTTAGGGAAATTTTTCGAAATGTACTTTCATAAGAGTTTCATATAACCAATTCTTCAAAGTTGAAAACTTTGATTTCATCACACACAAACCAATTTACAAACAACACAGTACCTTGCCCCAAGGGCTTACACAGTTTTACAAAATTTACAATCACCAACATGCTCCAAAAATAGGTGATACAAGATGAAGTCACGGGTACACTACCCAAAAGGTTATACATTTACATAATGTAGCCTTTACATAACGCATGTCCCAAAATGTCTTACCCAAAATTACCACCACGACGTCCTCCCTTGTGAAGTGACCTATCCCATGGGCTCTCCTTTATCTAAGGAAAACAAACAAACAAGGAACGGGGTGAGAATAAATCTCAGTAAGCTACTAAAATGCAACTACGTTACATGCTGAAATGATACTCGTAATTGAACAATGTCAATAAGCATTCACATAGCACATAACATGAGAGGCAAAGCCAACTCATCATACCACACATAAGGCGGAAATAAACACTCATAAGCGGATAATGAGCCAAGGTTCTCGAATCAAACATATAACCATCTGAGAGGTATCAACTGAGAAGCACCAAAGGGCTGAAACGGGTTCATGAACCAAACAATAACAACAGCAACAACGGGGGGAAAATGACACCAAGTCATAACCCAAAGTGCCCAACCTTTGGCCCAAAGAAGGGGGTTAAAAATGGGAAACCAATGGTAGAAGCCTTACAATGAACTTGGCTCGTGTGCCATTATAATCCCTACCACTGCCCGATATCACAACAAGAAGTACTAGCTGGACTTTACACGAGAGCACAGTAATAAATATTTGCTTAAACAACAACCAAGGCCATTGATTCCAAAGTAGGGAACCAAGCCAAACACATCACAAGATGCACACGAAAGAAGCACTCATAAGAGTTCACAACCATTATGAAATAAAGTCACAATACATTCTTGCACACACTTAAACACAATCATCAACAACCATGATAACATTCCCAAAACACTCATTCGATTTCCCCAGATCAACCCTTAAAGGTTTGACAATTAGCCACCTCTTATACTTAACTTGGAACAACTATCAAATTCAAGGTAAAGTGTGCGGCCGCCCAAGCTGGGTGTGCGGTCGCCCACTTGCTCTGTTCCAAAGAACAAAATCCTTCAGATAGATATGCGGCCGCACGCCCCTTTTGGGCGGCCGCCCACCACACCTCGCAGGCCAAAACCAAAATAAATTATACTCCCTTCGTTTCACCGTCCCAAAAGTACTAACATACCCTTCACAACAATTTCTTAACACAACTAAACCTGAGTATAAAACTCACCCAGGGACATTACAACCCTTCTTAGAACCAAGTTTCATACTACTCCCTTTGTCCCAAAATTACAAGTATCACAAAAATCATCCAATTCACAAAAATAACAATCACAAGTGTCAAATATAATATATATGATCATTTTAACATTTAAAGGAGAATTAGTAACTTACCTATTTCGGGGAAAAGTATCGAGGAAATATGTTTTGTTCGGGTAGAAATGACCTACTCAACGCCCTGATCATTTTGGTATAATTAGTTTTTAAAACGGAGAAGTAATTAAAAAGAAAGAAAATCAAATATGTAGAAACCCTTACCTTCTTCGTTGACACAGAGAGAGAAAAAAGGAAAAGTATATGTGCATGTATGAAACACAGAGGGAGAGGGAAATGAGGGATAAATATGAGGTTGATATTTATAAATTTTCACTTAAGCCCCTCTACTTCCTAGTTTAAACACTTAAACCCCTATACTTATAATTTCACAAAGGACCCTATAGTTTCAACTAATTCAATTAACTCCCTTAACCATTATTACTACTAACTAAGTAAATAACACAATTAATCAAACAATATGTGTAAGTCATAAAATATGATGCAACACATAAAATGCGCACATAATTTCAAATTAAAATCCCCCAAAAATATAAAATAAATAGGGACGGGTTTTGGGGTCGTTACACTCTCTCCATCATTTCACTTTCTCTCTCCAACCACCATGACCACCTTTGACCACCCATCCCAACCACCTCCGGCGACCATTTTCCGGCGACCACCTCTGGTGACCATTTTCCGGCAACCACTTTCCGGCCACCACCTCCGGCAACCGCCTCCGTCGACCATTTTCCGGCGACCACCTCCGATGACCATTTTTTTGCGGCCGTTTTCAGGCGACCACCTCCGACGACCATTTTCCGGCGACCACCTCCTTCGACCATTTCCGGCGACCACCTCCGGCGACCATTTTTCGGCAGCCGTTTTCCGGCGACCATTTTCCGGCGTTGTTTTAGAACAAGTTTATAGTTATTCCAAGAATAAATTCACATTTTTCAAAAAAAAAATATTTTTTTTCAAGAACAAATTCACAGTTGTTCCAAAACAAGTTTACAGTTATTCCAAGAACAAATTCACGTTTTTCAAAAAAAAACAATTTTTTTCAAGAACAAGTTCACAGTAGTTCCAGAACAAGTTTACATTTATTCCAAGAACAAATTCACATTTTTCAAAAAAAAAATACTATTTTTTTCAAGAATAAGTTCACAGTTGTAAGTTCACAAATGTAAGCTCACAATTGTAAGTTCGCAATTGTAAGATCACAATTGTAAGTTCGCAATTGTTCCAATAACAAGTTCGCAATTGTAAGTTTGCACTTGTTCAAAGAACAAGTTCACACTTGTTCCAAGAACAGGTTCACAGTTGTCCCCAGTAATCAAATGACCAAACAACTGTGAACTAATCAGTAAGATCACAGTTGTCAACTAAACTACTAAGAACACGATCGACTCCGGCGACCAAACAACTGTGAACTAATCAGTAAGTTCACAGTTGTTCTTAAAACAAGTTCACAGTTTTTTCAAGAACAAGTTCACAGCTGTTCTAAGAACAAGTTCACTGTTGTTTCATGAACAAGTTCACATTTATTTTAAGAACAAGTTCTAAGAAGAAATTCAATATTGTTCCAAAAATAAGTTCCAATAACAAGTTCACAGTTTTTCAAAGAACAAGTTCACTGTTGTTTCTAGAAGAAAAAAACTGCAAAATTGTTCCAATAATAACTAAGTCCCAAGGACAAATTCGAAGTTCCTAAGAACAAATTCACATTTTCACAAAAAAAATAAAAAAAAAATTCAAAAACAAGTTCATAGTTGTTCCCAAAATATGTTCCAAGAACAAGTTCACTTTTTAATAAGTTGGTGGTGTAGATAAAAACACTGAATAATAATACAATGCATCCAACTCATTTCACCGAGAGTGAATGGCATCTTCAGTTCACTAATAAAATAATTTGCTTTTGACTAATTTTCCAAAGTTCATATAATATAGGAAAATATGGATAACATTTCCTGAAAATATTATGTGAAACAGATGATGCCTAAGACGCGATCACCATCATTTTGTGTCTCAATCTATGAATTTAATCAAGTACATAAGCATGGGGTTGACATAAAATAACTTCCCTGGGGTTCTAAACTCTACACCCAAAAATTTCATGTTCTCTGACTACAAATAAGCCAAACTTATCATCAATCAGTCGCTTTTACAAACTATCACAACTTGAGCTTTCACAGAATATAACAATAACCATTACAACCTGGAAGAAAAATTTCTTCTTGATTCTTTAGTAAGGGGGTTAAAGAAAAATAATTTTCTTGAATAATAATCCATGAGTAGCCATCCATCCCGTGCTGCTCGATTTTTTTTTTTTTGGAAAAACGGAGGGCTACTCACCGGAGTTTGTCGCCGGAGTTGTAGATCTGATCGCCGGAGTGGTAGATATGCTCGCCGGACTTGTCGATCTACTCACCGGACTTGTAGATTTACTTGTCGGCGATGTAGATCTAGTCACCGACGTTGTAAATCTAGGCCGTAGAGTTGCCGGAGATGGGGGTGAGGGGTCGCCGGAGGAGGGGGTGAGGGTTGCCGGAGGAGGGGGTAAGGGATCGCCGGAGGTGGGGGATGGAGGAGAGAGAGAACGCAGTGAGGTTTGCGTCTGAATGTGAGGAGAGGCGAGGGGTTGCTGTTATAATTGAAAATAAGGGGTAGTTTCGGGATTCTAAAATTTTAATGGACTAGCTGGTAAATAAAGATATTAGCTTGGACTAGATGGTAAATAAAAATAAGGCCTTGGATTAGATGGTAATTTCAATTAGGATGAGGGATTAGGTGGTAATTTTCCCTATAAAAAATTAATAAAAGAAGAGAGAAAAAATGCTGTCAAAATGTCCAAGAAAACCCTTCCCGGCTGCCACCGCAAGAAATCTCCTATCAAGAATGTCGCCACCGCAATCACCATGATTGTTCCCTCTATCAACAAATCAAAGTACACATGCATCGCCGCTTCATTAAGATCTTCACCACACTCATCCGCATAGCAACCCCCAAAAGAGCTCCTAGAAAAACTGTTACCAAATCCTCAAGAAATTTCCCGTGACGCCGACGACCACGACCTATCCGCCCTCCGCAGCACTTTATTCCTAGCAAGGAATTTGCAATATTACCACCTAGTCCAAGGGATAATAAAAAGACACTCATGCCCTTAATAAATAATGAAAAATTACATTAATGCCACTCCCACCATCATTTCACTTTCTTTCGGCGACCACCTCCGACGGCCATCCGGCGACCACCTCCGTCGACCGTTTTCCGGTGAGCACCTCCGGCAACCATTTTCAAGCGACCACCTCCGACGACCGTTTTCCAGCGACCACTTTTCCTCCAGCTACCATTTTCCTGCGACCCCCTTCGACGACTATTTTTCGACGACCGCCTCCGTCAACCACTTTCCAGCCACCACCTCCGGTGAGTATTTTTTTAGTGCCATAATCCGGCGACCACCTCAGTCGACTTTTTCGGCCACCATTTTCCAGCGACTACACACGGCGACTATTTTTCTGGCTACCACCATCTCCGGTGATCAAATAACTGAGAACTTATTAGTAAGTTCTCAGTTGTCATCTAAACAACTCCGGCGTTCAAACAATTGTGAACTAATCAGTAAGTTCACAGTTGTTAACAAAACTACTAAGAACACGATTGAATCCTGCGACCACTAACTCCGGCGACCAAACAACTGTGAACTAATCAGTAAGTTCACAGTTGTTCAAGAACAAGTTCATAGTTGTTCCAGAACAAGTTTACGGTTATTCCAAGAACAAATCACATTTAAAAAAAATGTTTTTTTTTTCAAGAACAAATTCACAGTTGTTCCAAAACAAGTTCACAGTTGTTCCAAAACAAGTTTACAGTTATTCAAAGAACAAATTCACATTTTTCAAAAAAAAAAATTACAATTTTTTTCAAGAACAATGATGAGAAAAATCCCACTGTAATAAAATACCTTGCAAGTGTACAAGTACCGAAGTAGCAATGTACCAATCTAAGGGTCGAACCACAGAGACTCGTGGATAAACAAGTTGTTTTAATTAATGTAAAAGAAACAAAAAAAGGATTTTTGATTTGATTTGATTAAAACTAAATTAACTTCTACGCAATAGAATTAAACTAATTTAAAAAAACAAATTCAAGCAAAAGATTATACTCAAGAAAAACAAGCAGTTCACGGATTGGCGATCACAATTACACTCTCTCTATGCTATTTCGATGATAAAAGAACTAATCTTTATTTTAGGGTTCATTCACTTATTTAAGAATTGGAACGGTTAGGTGGCCAGATTGCAATTCTATTATCCTATGTAAATTAATTCTTCCGCAAAGTCCAATTAAAACACAAAGAATTTATTAAGATCTTAAGAATATGAAAACCTAGTTTGTCTCTTTTTCCGCAAGGTCCAAGATCCAAACTATTTAACACAACAATGGCTATGTCTAACTCTCCACGCAAGTGCAGGAGATTAAACCCTAATAGTTAAAGAGCTAAAAATATCTATCAATATAATTGAAACTCAAGAACGGAATTAAAATTATTGTATTAAACTAAACAATGATTATCATCTCATAACATAAAAATCATGTAATTGATCACACCCAATCCGCAAACCAAAATCTTGAATAAAACCTAAAGAAAGCATAAGCCAAAATTAATGACTGCTGCTGTGTTCTTTTTATACTAGGGTACAAGATTTCATAATAAGGAAAGGCAAAAACAATCCTAAACCAAGGAGGAAATATTTAAAAACTGATTCGGAGCAGAGGGCCCGCGCACCAATGGGAAGGGGCGCACCCTTTTTAATCTCACAAATCTGACCTTCTGATCAAAGAGGGCGCGCGCACATGGCTGGAGAGGGCGTGCGCACCCATTTCTAAATATAACCTTCTGATTAAAGAGGGCGTGCGCTCCTCTATATAAGGGGGCGTGCACACCCTCACTTTTTCCTCGGAAGTCTTCTTTTTCTTCCTTAATTTCTGTATAGTCCTCCGCCTGGGTTTCTCCGAAATTCCCCTTAGGTCCTTTCTCCATTTTATAGCCAAAACTCCTCCATTTTTCAACAATTTTCCCTGTACTCAAAGACACTCAAAACAGTCATTAAAACACAAAAAAATACACGAAGATTAGCTCCAAGATAAGACCGAATGTACTCAATATTGATGTGTAAAAACACATCCATCAAACAAGTTCACAGTTGTTCCAGAACATGTTTACAGTTATTCCAAGAACAAATTCACATTTTTCAAAAAAAAAAAAAACTATTTTTTCAAGAACAAGTTCACAATTGTAAGATCACAATTGTAAGTTCGCAATTGTAACATCGCACTTGTTCCAAGAACAGGATTACAGATGTTCTAACAACAAGTTCACAGTTGTTCCCAGAACAAATTCCAAGAACAAGTTCTTTTTTTTTTCAAAAAACAAGTTCACACTTGTTCGAAGAACAAGTTCACAGTTGTTCTAGTAACAAGCTCATTAAGGCAATATGTCGAATAACGTATAGCAAAAATGATACTTATTTATCAAAAAAAAAAAAAAAACCTTGTATTTTGAATATTGAGAAATTTACTACTAAAATGATAGTATGTATTTTGAGACGGAATGAGTAAATTAAAAAATAACAAAAGATGACAAAGCCAAAATTTTCCTTTTCACTTTCCCAGGCACATAAACAGACACGAGACACCTAACTCACACACATATAAACAAAAACTAATCTAATTCCATAACCATGTCAAACACCAATTTAATTTCATTTTCATTTACAAACACGTACACCCACAATTGGAACTCAAGAGCAGCAATAATACACACACAAACGAAAACATATACTTACAATTTGCTGGTGATGTTTTCTTTTCTTCCTCTGACCTCTCGTTCTCTCTCAGATTTTCTTAATGCAATGGATTATACAAGTTGGGTGGTGTGGGTTGTTTACTATGCAGCTAAGTCTTTTTGGTGTAAGAATGAGTCATTGGCAAAATTACTCCTAACACTTACAGCTCACTCTTGGCATGTAAATGAATGATGAATGTCAGATCTACGACGACGACGAAAGGAGGTAGATCTGCTCACCTGGGTCACCGGCATAGGAGAAGTTGCCGGAGTCGGAGCGGAGTTCGAAGACAGAGAGTCAACGTCGGATCGTTGACCGTAGCGCTGTACACAGAACTAGATCTGTGGTTTTTACCGGCGAGAGTAGTCGGTTTGGTGTAGTTGAGAAGCTGGGGGGCTACTGGCTAGGACTTGTGTCCGGATTTGATGTAGATCTGGCGAAAGGAGTGGAGAGATTGGGAGGGAGGAAGAGAGAGAATATATTATGTAGTGTCGTCATGGACTGAGGTAGGTCGGCCGGAGTTTGGAGGATCGCCGGAGATTTGAGAGGGAAAGGCTCGCCGGCGTTTGGGGAGGATAGAGTGAGAAACTTGAGAGAGAGAGAGGGGATGAGTGTTGCGTATGGGAGGAGAGGGGAGGGAAGAGGTTTTGTTTGGGGTAATGGGGGTAGTTTTGTCATTTAGGAAAAATATAAACGGGCTCAAGGACTCGATGGTATTATTATTTCTGACATAGGATTAAATGGTTAATTTAAAAAATATGTGTCTTAAATGGTAGTTTTGATTAGAATGGTGGACTAGATGGTAATAAACTCATTCAAAAATTGACAAAAACTCATGTGAGAATGAGACAGATCATTTATTGACCCATGACCCGACCCACGAACCAGCTTCATGACCCAGGGGGCGACCCTTCCACGTGGCAGTCTCTCATACGTCCAGAAAAAAAAATTAAAAAAAGAATTGGTTTTTTTTTTTGCTTTTTTTAAACTTATATATTTTTTTTTCGGTTTGTCAAAAGTAATAGTTACTATAACTAAATGTAACAGTTTGTATACATAAAATTAATACATATATATACAGAAAAGTAACAGTGTTTTTTCAATGTTTTTTTTTCGTTTGCCAAAAGTAATACTTATTACAACTAAAATGTAACGAACGTGTTACTTATATATAATAATGTTTATACATAATTGTAACACATATGTTTAGAAAAAGTAATAATTCAACCATTTATATTTTTAGAGCTAAAAACACTTGATTAGTGTTACATGTAAAAGTTTTACATTATCTATAGAAATATGTTATAATTTCTTTGAGAAAATTTTGGGGGAAACTAGCTTCTCCATAAGTTATAAAAAGTCTTGTTTTTATAGGGGTTAAAGTTTAGGGTTAAGGGTTTAAGGTTTAGGGTTTAAGAAGGGTTAAAAAAATAAGACTTTTTATAACTTATGGAGGAACTAGTTTCCCCCAAAACCAACTCAATTTCTTTTATTAAAGTGTTAAATTTACTTGTACAAACAATTACATTCATATATATGAGTTGTTACTTTTCAAATGTTACTTTCTTTCAAAAAATTAAATCAAAATACACAATATTTTACACTTTTGCAAAAGCACTAGTACATTTCAGTATAAATGATAATTACATTTAGATATTGTTTGGGTTACATGTAATTATAGTTAGTATTACATTTGAAAAAATGGGTAAAACGAGCTTTTGTGTTTGCAAAACAGGTGTTACGTTTACTTATGAACAATGTTACTTTATATGTATTCAGTAATTATATTAAGTTATGGTAACTATTACTTTTGGTAAACGACGGAAAAGCCGAAAAAATAATATAAAAAGTAAAAAATAAAAAATAAAAATAGGCCTATGAGAGGCTGCCACGTGACGGGTTATGCCACATGGGTCGACCCGTCTCATAAATGAGACGGATCCCCTTATTCTCATGGGAGACCACCTCTCAAAAATTAGGGTATGTTTGATTATTATTATTTTTTTTTTAAAATGGGTTTAAGTATTGAGGCAACAACAAAGTACAGGCAAAATTGGCTGCCAATGTCATATTGTTAAAAAAAAATAAAAATAAAAAATGGGTGTGACAGTGTTCTCGGGTTAGTGGAGATTTAGGAGTTGAAGGCATATTCTTTGTTGTAATTTTTTTTTTTTTTTTTTTCAAAAGTTAGTTTTCATTTATTTTTTTTGTTTTTTAGGCGTGGTGGGATTATCCAGAGAGATTGATTGAGATATGCATTTATTGTTAGTTAAATTAAATTATTATTTTTATTAGTGATTTTATTTGTTATTAGTTTAAAAAATATTACTTTTATGTGCATTTTAATTATGAAATTAAATTAAATTATTATATTTATGATGGATGTCATATTTTTTTTTTATAATTTTGATGCAATAATTAAAATGAAAATAACTAAAACACCCATCATGTGATGTGCATGCCAAATTATGTTAGTTTTTTTTTTTTTAACATTTGTTAGGAGGTAGCAGGAAAAGTGGAACAATTTAAACTATAGGGTTGATTATTGCAATTTTGAAATAAGCTTGTTACGTTTTTAATCCATTTTCGTTAGTTTTTTGACACTACATCCGAAATTACACCTGATTGCAACAAAAATACACATTCAATAATCAAATTATAACAAACACAAATTGGATAACCAATTGAAACATGACGACAAACTCAGGTAACTAAATTGCAATTTGCCCTAAAAATAAATATGCATGCAAAATTGACTACTTCTACCGAATTAAATTTAAGAAAGTGCGCCCTCCGTCCCAGTGTAAGGTTCTTACTTTCCTTTTTGGTCTGTCTCAGTTTAAGGTTCTTAGTTGCTTTATTCCATAAATGGAAAAGAATGAATAGTGCTTTGGAGAATTTTACCCTCAAAAAGTTCATTTATTTACAAAAAAACCATTACTTACCTAACTTACTTTCACTCACTTGCTTCATGAATAGTATTTTTGACATTTATATCCTTCACTATCTACTTTTGGTTGACTCATTTTCTTTGTTTTTGTCTTAGTTTCTTAATAAGCGTGCATAGTCAAACTAAGAACCTTAAACTAGGACGGAGGGAGTATAAATTATCATATTTGTCCTTGTTTAGTGGAGGTTACACTTTTACCCTTGATAGTGACATTTTTGAGATCGAAAGTGACTTTCTTCATATTAATATAGTATAGATATAGATATACTTCCTCCGTCCCACTCAAATTAAAAAAAAAAATCCATTTCGGGTGTCACATTCGAATTAGAACAACCCAAAATGAAAGTATTTTATTTAATGGGACCCACATTCACACTCATTACTTTCTACCCCACTTTTTTCTCTCTTACTTTACTTTTCATACTCAAAACACCTACTCCACTAACACTTTTTCATTAATCCCCGTGCCCAACCCAAAAATCCTAATTCTGGTGGGACGGAGGGAGTAGATATTAAGAAACATGTTCTCTTCAAAAAATAAAAAAATGTTAAATACAACATTACCTTTAGTAACTTTTCTATATAACATTGATTGATGTTTATTGTCAAACAACATCCCTTCCATCCCAAATTAATAGTTACTTTTGGTTAAATTTATTTATATTTTGACTGATATTTTATGCAAATTATTTATCTCCGTAAAAAAAGTTATTGATAATGTTTCTATTTGGTTACTTAATAATTATTATAATTTTTTTATGAAGATAGATAGTTTGATATAAAATGTTAATATAAATTTAAGTAATTCTATCTAAAAGTAACATTAATTTAAGACGGAAAAGAGTACTAAAATTAAGTCAAGTGAATAAAGGCTATGAATTAATCTGGGCAACATAACTAAAATGTTGGTGGATACCGTGAAATGACAATGTTTTTGATTTATTTTTTTCTTCTTAAGCAACATGGTTTCCGAAACGAAGGGAGAACCGTTAAAGGATTTGTTTCATATGATTTAGTGTAACACCCGAAATAATTTAATACATTTTGTATGTCTCTTGGTTACAATTATGTGGATATAAATGGTTAATTTAGATTTACATAGGTTAGAGTAAGACCTCGATTAACTGGCCCGTTTGCATTCATATATCTTAATTATTTTTGTGTGCATTAATTTGAGTTAATCCTTTAATATAAAATTAAAGTATTTGTTTAGATTAAATATAATTATTAAATTAATGGAAAAATATCTGAAAATGGTACTATTAAATTTATTGTTATTCTGAAATATTCCAAAATAATAGAAAGTATGACTTTTATTTTGGGACGGGTGAGTATAACTTTGATAAAAAAAAAAAATAATAACAAGCATAGTACTAGCACTATAATTTGAGATCAATGGGTTAAGTTTGTGGGCAATGTAACGCCCGTCCTAATTCCTGTTAAATTCTTGACTTGCATAATTATATGCTATTTTATTTGAGTTAATTATTTAACTAATTGAGCAAGTTTAGATCCTAATTGTTCAAGTTGAAACATTAGGGTCATTTGTAAAAAATTAAAGTTTAGGGGCTAAAATGCTCAAGTTAGAACTTTAGGGGCCTTTTTGTCAAAGTTGAAACTTGGAGGGCCTAGGTGCAATTATTGAAAGTTTATAAGGATAAAACTTATGTTTGCCTTCTCAGATCATGGTTTCCCCCAATTTGTTCTCGTACGTTCTTCCTCTGTCTCAAAAGAAAAGTTAGGGTTTACTCTATTCTCGACTCCTCTCGCTTAATTATGTCTCTGTTTGAAAATCCGACTTCGCATAAATGATCAGGACGGTGAGTAGAGCATTTCCTGCCGAACAGAAATTAGTTTGGGTGAATTTGATTTCAGAGTAGGTAAGTCACTAGCTCCCCCTTGCTTGTAATAAAATGCCTATATGTTATTCTTGATACTTGTGCTTGTCAATTTCGTGATTTGACTGAATTTTGTGATACTTGTAAATTTGGGACAAGGGGAGTATCAGTATACTGGGGATATGAATTTGAAATGAGTAACACTTTACTCTAAGGATTATGTTATCGAGTATTAGTAAATTTATACTCCTACTTGTGAGACGGTAAAATATTAACTTGATGTAAATATTATTAGAAAAATTGTACCATTATTTGTGGTACGGGGAAATGAATGAAAGTATCCCTAAATGTTTATATTAGTATATTAGAAAATTATACTTATACTTTTGGGACGGTGAAATATTTAAATGGAATAAAGGAAAATTATTCTATTATTTGTGGGACGGTAAAAAGAATAAAATAAACTTGAAAGTAATATTTTGAACTTGTTAGTATACTCCTGGGTATTGCTTGGATGTTAGAATGTTAATAGAAAGTATACTCCTACGCTTGGGACGAACAATTGTAAACCTGGGAAAGAATTGAGCAATTGCTGAAATCGCCTAGTATGCGACCGCACAATATTTCATGGGCGACCGCCCATATTTCTGAAGCATTTTTCAAAGGATTCACCTACTAAGTGTGCGGCCGCCCGGTCCATTTTGAGCGCCCGCCCGGGTGCCCTGAAAAATAAAAAGTCTTGAATAAAGTTTGATTAAGCTAGACTAAACCCTAGTTAAGGTATCTAGCCTTAGTATAAGATGTCCTAGAAAGTGTTATGACACCTTAGGGGCATCAGAACTTGGTCTTGAACATGATTACTCATTAAATTAAAATGAGAACTTGAATATCAAAGTAAGAGCTCTTTTAATTGTCTTGAAAGTGCTATGAACAAGCACTAATGTGTTATATGTGTCTTGAAACCAATGTTTGTGTACCTTAGGGGCACTAGAACAATGTATTTGAGCTTGAACATCCAAAATATAGGATTAAGAACTTGTAAGTATGAGATGTATAACTCATCTACTTAGCTTGAACTTGAAGTATAAGACAATTAAATCTTGTACATGACTTGAATATCCAAAGATTAGAATAATAACTTGAGTATAAGATAATTAATTCTTGTACATGTCTTGAACATCCAAAGAATTGGATTGAGAACTTGAATGTAAGATGATAAAATCTTGTAGATGACTTGAAACCAATACATGTGTATGGTAATGAACTTGAAAGTGCTATGAACAAGCACTAACGTGTTAGAACTATCCTTGAAGTGTATGTGCAAATCTTGCACATAATTACTTGATAGAATGTGGCTTGTTGACTACTTGATATTTCGTATGAATAACCAAAGAGTTGGAATATAGAACTAGATAGAGAATGAACAACTCTAAGACATACTTGAATTTAATATGTGTTGGAAAATGTATTCGATTATTAACGATACATATACACGAGATATGATTGTGACTAGGTACAATACGACCTATTAGACTACGTTCTTAGAGTCTAAGACGTTGGGCTCTACTTGAAAGTAAGGGTATCGTGATAGACACATTAGTGTGTTAAAGGTTATATGAATATGTACGTGCAAATATTTCATATGACAAAATGATATAGTATGACATACCCTACTACTTGGTTGGGGTCTGTTATTAATAGACTCTAATTTGGCTTGATTGTGTTACGTGGACATATTATGTGCCATTGTTATACTGATTTGTATTTGCAAATATAGCATACGTGTACTTGTATTTGGTGAGCACATGATTACATGGTTCCTGAAGAGCTAGTCCACTACTTTTGGACTTAGTTCTATACTCTTGTAGTTCAAGTAAACATCTACTTGTGCATTCTTGTGTGAGTCCAGCTGGTCACCTTGCTTGCTCGGAGATGTATAGGTTCACGCTTATCATGAGGCTGGGGCCAAAGTGATAATCGGGTGCCTATGTATCCGCGCTTGACCCCTTACTACAGGCCATAGTAAGGGCATAGCTTCCTTTATTAGAGCAATACGCCTGATAAAAGTGAGTGCTAAACTCGTGAACACCTCGTGAATCTTGTTCTTGTTAGTGACACTGGTTACCGGGTCCTCTTATGTACTGCTCAGCAGCAACTTGATTGATCGTGATTTGTCAATTTCAATAAGCAACGACAACAATGGTTTACTTGGGAGGAATAAGGTTGGAATATCCTTTGTAACGTGTTAGTTTAGCCTTATGTGCTAGTTACTTGATGAGTTGGCTTAGCCTCTCATATACTTGTTACTTGATGACATCTTGAGCATGATTAATTGATAATCTTCTTGATTTGCATGATTACATGATAACATGCTATGTACTTGTATCTAGTACCTTGCTGAGATTTATCCCACCCCGTTCCTTGTTTATTTGTTTCCCCCCAGGAAAGCAAGTTGTAATACGTTGTGAGGCTCGACTTAGCAGGGGCCTACTTGGCAGGTTGTTCTTGTTGGGGATTGTTATCCTTTCCAGTTTTGGTGAGGACGATTTGGTATCAGTTGTTTAGACTCAGTATATTGGGTAGACTTGTATAGTGTTCTTGTAATGCCAGCGTATGTGCTAGGCATGTTTTCCGCTGTGTACAACAATTTGGTTTAAATTTCTTGGTATAGAACTCGTTGTGACCTATCTTAGCTCGTTCCTCTTGAGTATTTATATGATGTCAGTTTGATATAAGCAGATGTCATTCAGTTTCTCATTTCTTGTTAGTGACGCGCACCAGGTTCGAGGTTCTATTAGGGAATCCCGGGACTTGGGGGCGTGTCAGTTTTGGTATCAGAGCTATGGTTTAGCTCTAAGCCTGGATAGGGTCTATGGCCTAGCTTGGGTTAGTCTTGGGTGTGCTACCGACGTCGAGTGCTTTGTTAGTTGTTGTTATACCAGGCATAGGACTGGTGTTGATAGTGTTCCCCACTAGATGGTTTGAGAATCGAGAGGGCGAGTCTTTAAAGACTTAGGTGTATCTATCTTGTGCAGTGGACATTGTTTCGTGCTATATGCATGCTTGTCCTCATTTCTTGATTTACGTGAATGTGTGTTCTCTAGTAAGAGACTACATGATTGATATCGTTATTTATAAGAGCGTGGTAGAAGTGTGGGTGATAACACCTTATACGTTATATGTTAACTTGGTCATGTTACCTGCATGGGGCATTGATGTGATACGTGTTATGGCTGGGCTTTTACGTGTTATGATTTGGTTTTCTATATGTTATGCCATTCTTGTTTGCCACAATAGATGGTGGATATTTCTATGCTAGTATGCTTGACTATTTATATGAGCATGATATAATTATGTACGACATTCATGTTCTGCATCGAAAGCTCGAAAATGATTATCAAGGTTGTGCTGAATATTTAGCATATGTGGTTGATGGAAGAATGTCTACACCAAAATTGAAGGATATATCCTTTCTTTGTGAGATCTCAGATATAATTTCTACTGAGTAGTACATGATACATGATGAGAACCTTGAGTTATCTTGAGTTGCTACGGCACAAATATAGTGCTGATATCTAAATCAATGTTCATGATATCGGTTGAGTTCAAAGAGTTGAAGATTAAACTTGAGGAATTTCTTGATAGAGGATTCACCCAGCTTAGTATATCTGCGTGGGGTGTATCTGTATTGATTGGCATGAAGAGATATGGTACTTTGCGATTTCATATTGAATGCAAAAAGTTCAACCAAGTGACTAAAATGAACCAGTACTTGTTATCGTGTATGGATGAATTATTTGATCCCTGAAGTTAATCAGTGGTCTATTCAGTGTTTGATTGATAAGTGGCTACCATTAGTTGGAAAGTCAACTATGAGGATATATTGAAAACATCTTCTCATATCAGGTATGCTCGTTATTAATTCGTGAGTATGCTATTTCGATTGATATGTGATCTAGCAGTATTGATGGATTTGATGAATAATATCTTCAAACCATAATTAGCTCTCTTTGCGATGAATTTATTAATGACCTGTTGGTGTATACAAAGTCGCAGACTGAGAATTGATTGTATTGAAATTTCTCGAGAGAAACAAATTTTTTAAAAAATTAGCAAGAGATAGAGGATCTATTACCTTGAAGTGGATGCCTGAAGTAAGTATCTTTATTGACCTGTACAAGTGGAAATAACCGAGGTACGATTATTCTTGAGATTTTCTTGATCTTGTTAGAGATTCATTAATGAATTTCGAAGGTAGCTCTATTATTAACTATTTGACACAGAAAGCTACACTTTTCGATGGATTGATAAACGTGAAACCAATTTTTTTAATATTGAAATGATGGATGACCATAACTTCAGTATTTGACCTTGCCTAGTGGATTCGACTAATATGATGGTTATTTGGAGGATATGACCAGTGTTACTATTTTCTCGTATATGTGTCAAGATTCACCAATATAGTGGATATGATAAATTCATTATGCATAGTGAATCTCGAACAAGAGATAAACGTGTGTTAATTCAAAATGGTAACGTACTTGTATATGCTTTGAGGAGATTGAATTTTTATGAATAGAATAATTCTTCTCATGACTTGAAACTGATTGTTGTAACACCCATCCTAATTCTTGTTAAATATTTGACATACTTGTTAAATACTTGAACTTGCATATTATGTGTTAGTTTTACTTGGGTTAATTTATTAACTGCTTTAAATAGTTAAGGTGGTTAAATGTCTAGTTTTGACTTTTGGGTCATTTGTGAAAATTTGACTTTAGGGGTCTTTTTGTTAAAAGTGAAACTTGAGGGGCCTAAGTGTCATTTTTGAAACTTCCAAGTATAAACTTGTTTGGTTTCCTTCTCTGGGTATTTATTCCCCAAAATTGCATTACGTTGCTCTCCCTCTGTTCTAAAACCTAGGTTAAAAGTTTTGCCTATTCCCGACTCCTCGAGTTTAATTATCCCTCCGTTCTTGATTCCGATCCCGGATTAATATTCGTGGTGTTGAATAGAGCGTTCCAGGCCGAACAGAAATAAGTTTGGGTCGACTTGAATTTTGACTAGGTAAGTTATTAGCTCTCCCTTACTTGTAATAACATGCATAAATGTTATTCTCGATACTTGTGATTGTTAATTTTGTGTTTGGGGCGATTTTTGTGGTACTTGTAATTATGGGACAAAGGGAGTAAAACCCTACTGTGAAAAATAGTGAAAGAAAATGAAAGTATAGGTTTTGAACTTGTTAAAGCATTTTGGGAGTGTTAAAAATGTTAGTAAAAGTTACTCCTACGCTTGGGACGGAGAATTCTAAGTCTGGGAAGAAATTTGGGTTTTGCTGAATTTGGCCTTGGGCGACCGCCCATGGGGCTTTGGGCGACCGCCCACTAAGGCAGGGAGTTTGGTTCTGGAATTGTGATCTTGGGCGACCGCCCAGGATGGGGGTGGGCGACCGCCCAAAACCCCTGTTGCACAATAGTTGTTCAAACCAAATGGAGATGAAACCTTACCTCTCCTAAGGCATATAGCCTTAGTATAAGATGTCCTAGCAAGTATAATTGTACCTTTTGAGGGCATTAGAACTTAGTCTTGAACATTAATACTTATAAAACTCAAGTGAGAACATAAGTATAAGAGTAGTATCTCTTCTTTATGTCTTGAAGTGCTATGAACAAGCACTAATGTGTTATACTTGTTGTGAATCCAATGATTGTGCACCTTAGGGGCATTAGAACAAGGTCTTAGACTTGAACCTCCTAAGAATAGGATTGGGATTTTGTAAGAGTAAATGTATAACTCTTATACATGCTTGAATGTCCAAAGATTGGAATTATAACTTGAAGTATAAGACATTTAAAATCTTGTACGTGACTTGAACATCCATAGAAATGGATTAAGACTTGAATATAAGATAATAAAATCTTGTACTTGACTTGACACCAATACATATGTATGGTATTGAACTTGAAAGTGCTATAAGTAAGCACTAACTTGTATGAGACAAATTCTTGTTGTGTACGTGCAAATATTGCATATAGTTGCTTGATAACAAGGTGACTTCTTGATTAGTTGAAGCATGTTCCTTGTTGAGCTAGTCCACTACTTTTGGATTAGTTTCTCTCCCGTAGTTCAAGTAAATATCTACTTGTACATTCGTGTGTGAGTCCAGCTGGTTCTCCTTGCTTGTTCGAAAATATATAGGTTCACGCTTGTCGCGAGAGCTGGGGCTTAAGTGACAATCGGGTCCCTATGTATTTCCGCGTGACCCCTTACTACCGGCCATAGTAAGGGCATAGCTTCCTTAGTTGGAGCAATAAGCCTGACTTAAGTGAATGCTAAACTCTTGTCTTGATCACCTCGTGAATATTTATGAGTCGTGATATTGGGAATGACACTGGTTACCGGGTCTTCTGATACATACTGAATAGTCAGTTCCTGTTATTGATCGTGATTGTCAAAGTAATACAAGCTACGACAACAATGGTATTCTTGGGAGGAATAAGGAAGGAAGCAATATCCTTATAGCTTGCTTGTTTAGCTTTATGTGCTACTTGATGAGTGGATTATCCTCTCATATACTTGTTACTTGATGATACTGGATATATGATTACTTGAGTATCTATTTGAATTGCATGATAACATGTCATGTAGTTGCATCTAATAGCTTACTGAGATTTATCTCACCCTTTATTTGTTCCCCCCCCAGGAAAAGAAGGATAGTGCGCAGTGAGGCTCGACATAGTTGGGAGCTTGCTTCGCAGGTCGTGATTATTTTGGGGCTTGTGTCCTTTTACACTTGGTGAGGACGATGTATTATGGGTTTTGTAACTCCTTATTTTGGGGCAGATAGTATTGTTTAGTTCTTATTGTCACTAGACATCTTGTATAGTACTCTTAATGCCAGCTTATGTGCTAGGCATGTTTCCGCTGTGTATGTATTAAGTTTGGTTTTAAATTTTCTTGTTTAGAACTCGTGTTGTGAGCTAGTATAGCTCCTTACTCTAGAGTATATATATCATGTCAATTTGTTAAACAAATGTCATTAAGTTTCTTGTTAAGTTTCTTGTTCCTCGTTAGGCACTCCCATCCAGGTTCGAGGTTCTATTAGGGGATCCCGGGACCGGGGGGCGTGTCAGGTTGGATCAGAGCTTCCCTGGTTTAGCTACCCTGTTTAGCTACCTTGGTTTGCTCTAAGTCTGGATAGGGTCTATGGCCTAGGTATGGGTGAGTCTTGGGGTGTTATTAATAACGCTGAGTGTTTACCTACAGGTACAATGAGTTCTGAAGGTACAAGTGGTAGTAATCAGCTGAGATCTATAACTCCGCAAGAAGAAATGGTTGATAATGTTGACTGGGATTATCCTAATCGCCTTACAAGGTTCTTGAAGCTGAAACCTCGCAGTTTTGACGGGGAATTTGATGCTAAAAAGGCAGAGGAGTGGATTGAAAGCATTGAGAAGATCTTTACAGCCTTGAGATGTGCAGGTGGTGATAAGGTAACTTTTGCAACCTTTAAACTTGAGAAAGCCGCTGAACATTGGTGGCAAGTGTTGAGTAAAAGTTGGGAACTGGAAGGTGTACCACAGACATGGGAGAATTTTCTTAAAGCTTTTAAGTCACAGTTTATTCCAATAGTGGTCCAAGACAGAAAGGAAATGGAATTTCTTAATCTGGAGCAGGGAAGTCTGACCGTGGGGCAATACTCAACCAAGTTCACAGAATTGGCAAGGTATTGTGATCACTTAGTTCCAAATGAAGCTAAGAAGGCACAGAGGTTTGTAAAAGGGTTAAGGACTGAGTATAGGAAGCAACTTCTTTCTTTACAACTCACTAGCTATCAGCAAGCAGTGGAGAAGGCTTATACTATTGAAAATGATATCGAAGAACACAAGGTGAAGTTGGGAACAACCATGACTGGTCGTATACCGGAGAAAACTCAGGGATCTGGTTCTAAAGGTGGTAAATCTGGCCGCCAAGATCGTCGATTCCGACAGCCAACTGAAAGTAAAGGTAGTGTATCAACTGGTTCGAGGACAACAGTCCAAGGTTCCAGGAGAGTATGTGGCTTTTGTTCGAAAGAAGGTCATTCTGAGGACAAGTGTTGGCTAAAGCAAGGAAAGTGTTTATTGTGTGGTGAAGTGGGGCATTTTGCTAGAAATTGTCCTAAAATAGAGGAAATCAAGCTGGGGTTACAAGTCAGCAGGCTTCAGGTTCCAAGAGAGATAGTGGGGGTCGACCAAAAGTTCAGGGTCGAGTGTTTGCTTTAGATCAGCAGGGTGTAGCTGAGTCTTCTGCAGTCATAGGAGGTATTATATTACTTTCTAGTACGAGAGCGCGAGTCTTGATAGATCCAGGCTCATCTCATTCTTATGTGGCATCTCATTTTGTGTCGCATTTGCATGTTCTTCCTGATTCTATGCCTTATGTGCTAGAAGTATCTTCCCCTATGGGAGATTGCATGTTTACTTCTGAGGTTTACAAGAAATGTGAGGTCCTTGTGGGTGATCATGCCCTTCTTGCTGACCTAGTCGTGTTACCTATAAGGGACTTTGACGTGATTCTTGGCATGGATTGGCTATATGTGCATCATGCATCTGTTGATTGTTATAGAAAAGTAGTAACTTTTTCTATTCCTGGTTTGCCTGATTTTACCTTTGAAGGTGATAGGCCTTTATGTGCTATACATGTTATTTCTGCTTTAAAAGCTAGAAAACTTTTATCTCGTGGTTGTGCCGGGTATCTCGCATGTGTGCTTGACCAGAGTTTATCTGTTCCCAAGATGGAGGATATTCCTGTTGTGTCTGAATTTTCAGATGTGTTCTCTTCTGAGTATAGCATGCCACCTGATCGAGAGCTTGAGTTCTGTATTGAGTTATTACCAGGTACAGCACCAATCTCTAAAGCACCTTATAGAATGGCTCCAGCTGAGTTAAGAGAGTTGAAAAACACAGCTTGAGGAATTGCTTGAAAGGGGTTTCATCAGACCTAGTGTATCACCGTGGGGTGCACCAGTGCTGTTTGTCAGAAAGAAAGATGGGACTCTGCGATTGTGTATTGATTACAGAGATCTTAATCAGGTAACTATCAAGAACAAATATCCGTTACCACATATTGATGACTTGTTTGATCAACTTCAGGGTTCAGTAGTGTATTCGAAGCTTGACTTGAGAAGTGGTTATCATCAGTTGAAAATCAGATCTGAGGATATACCAAAGACAGCTTTCCGTACCAGATATGGGCATTATGAATTTATTGTTATGCCATTCGGTTTGACAAATGCTCCAGCTGTATTTATGGATTTGATGAACCGTATATTCAAGCCATATCTTGATTATTTCGTGGTGGTATTCATTGATGACATTCTTGTGTATTCTAAATCGCGGGCTGAGCATGAACAACATCTCAGATTGGTATTACAAGTTCTTCGTGAGAAACAATTATTTGCAAAATTCAGCAAATGTGCTTTCTGGTTAGAAGAGGTTTCATTCTTGGGGCATGTTGTGTCTGCTACTGGTATTGCAGTAGATCCTTCCAAAGTTGAAGCAGTTGTAAACTGGAAGAGGCCAACTATAGTAACTGAAATCCGTAGTTTCTTGGGCTTAGCTAGTTATTATCGAAGGTTCATTGAGGGATTCTCCAAGATTGCTACTCCATTGACTAATATGACTCGAAAAGCTATTTCTTTTGAGTGGAATGACAAATGTGAAGCAAGTTTTCAGGAGTTAAAAAGGCGTTTGACTACAGCTCCAGTCTTGGCTTTGCCTAATGGTTCTGAGCATTTCATGGTTTATACTGATGCTTCTAAAGAAGGATTGGGTTGTGTTCTAATGCAAGATGGCAAGGTAATAGCTTATGCTTCTCGAAAATTATCTCCTTATGAAAAGAATTATCCTACTCATGATTTAGAGTTGGCTGCGATTATTTTTGCTTTGCATAAATGGAGGCATTACTTGTATGGAACTAAATTTGAGGTTTTCACTGATCATAAAAGCTTGAAGTACTTGTTTTCTCAAAAAGAGCTTAACATGAGGCAACGTAGATGGATGGAGAAATTGAAGGATCATGATTGTACTATCCTTTATCATCCAGGAAAGGCCAATGTTGTGGCAGATGCACTGAGCCGAAAGACTTATATTTCTTGCTTGATGATTCGTGAATGGAAGATGTTTGAAGATTTGTGTGATTGGAGTCCTTGTGAATCAAATCATGGAGTTATCTTTGCTAATATAAAAGCTACTTCAGATTTACTCCAACAGATCAAAGAAGCACATGTAACTGATTCTGAATTGCAGAAAATCATTAGTGGAATGAATGAAGAAAAGCAACCAGATTTTTCTTTTAATAGTGATGGAATTCTTACCTTTCGAGGCAGAGTTTGTATTCCAGTTGATCCTGAGATAAAGAAGAAAGTTCTTGAAGAGGCTCATAAAGCCAAGTATACTATTCATCCTGGAAGTACTAAAATGTACCAAGACTTGAAGAAACATTTCTGGTGGAACAATATGAAAAGAGACATTGCTGAGTATGTATCTAAATGTTTGACTTGTCAACAAGTAAAGGTGGAACATCAACGTCCAGCAGGTTTGTTGCAACCATTAGAAATTTCAGAGTGGAAATGGGAGCATATTACTATGGATTTGTGACTGGTTTGCCACGTACCAGACGAGGCCATGATGCTGTTTGGGTTATAGTGGACAGATTGACTAAATCAGCTCACTTCTTGTCTTTTTCCATGGGATATTCATTGTCTCAATTGGCATCTTTATATGTTCAGGAGATAGTCCGACTGCATGGGGTTCCTGTAAGTATTGTATCTGACAGAGATCCTCGTTTTACTTCTCGATTCTGGCAGGCTCTTCAGGGTGCCATGGGTACTAAATTGAATTTCAGTACTGCTTTTCATCCTCAATCTGATGGGCAATCTGAGAGACTTATACAGATTCTTGAGGATATGTTACGTGCTTGTGTTATTGATTTCAAAGGCAGTTGGGATACTCATCTTCCTTTGGCTGAGTTTGCTTATAATAACAGTTATCAGTCTAGCATTGAAATGGCTCCATATGAGGCTCTTTATGGCAGAAAATGTCGATCTCCTATATGCTGGGATGAAGTGGGAGAAGCTAGACTCTTGGGTCCTGAAATGGTTCAACAATCAGTGGAAAGTGTGAAACTCATTCGAGATAGATTGCGCACAGCTCAGAGTAGACAAAAGAGTTATGCAGATCATCGTAGAAGGGATCTTGAATTTCAGGTAGGTGACTTTGTATTCTTGAAGGTCTCTCCTCGTAGAGGTATAAAGAGATTTGGGAAGAAAGGAAAGTTATCTCCTCGTTATATCGGTCCATTTGAGATTCTTGAAAGAGTTGGGAAGTTGGCTTACAGAGTGGCTTTACCTCCTTCTTTATCTGGTATTCATGATGTATTCCATGTATCTATGCTTCGCAAGTATATGGCAGATGAATCACATGTTCTTGAGTATGAGGCTATTCCATTTCAGCCTGATTTGTCTTATGAGGAACAACCTGTTGAAATTCTTGACTGGAAAGAGCAAATATTGCGTACCAAAAGGATTCCTATTGTGAAGGTCATTTGGAGAAATCATGAAATTGAAGAGGCTACTTGGGAAACCGAGAAAGAGATGCGAGATAAATACCCGAGCCTATTTGAAAAATTTGGTAAGTAAAAATTCGTGGGCGAATTTTCTTTAAGGTGGGGAGGATGTAACACCCATCCTAATTCTTGTTAAATATTTGACATACTTGTTAAATACTTGAACTTGCATATTATGTGTTAGTTTTACTTGGGTTAATTTATTAACTGCTTTAAATAGTTAAGGTGGTTAAATGTCTAGTTTTGACTTTTGGGTCATTTGTGAAAATTTGACTTTAGGGGTCTTTTTGTTAAAAGTGAAACTTGAGGGGCCTAAGTGTCATTTTTGAAACTTCCAAGTATAAACTTGTTTGGTTTCCTTCTCTGGGTATTTATTCCCCAAAATTGCATTACGTTGCTCTCCCTCTGTTCTAAAACCTAGGTTAAAAGTTTTGCCTATTCCCGACTCCTCGAGTTTAATTATCCCTCCGTTCTTGATTCCGATCCCGGATTAATATTCGTGGTGTTGAATAGAGCGTTCCAGGACGAACAGAAATAAGTTTGGGTCGACTTGAATTTTGACTAGGTAAGTTATTAGCTCCCCCTTACTTGTAATAACATGCATAAATGTTATTCTCGATACTTGTGATTGTTAATTTTGTGTTTGGGGCGATTTTTGTGGTACTTGTAATTATGGGACAAAGGGAGTAAAACCCTACTGTGAAAAATAGTGAAAGAAAATGAAAGTATATGTTTTGAACTTGTTAAAGCATTTTGGGAGTGTTAAAAATGTTAGTAAAAGTTACTCCTACGCTTGGGACGGAGAATTCTAAGTCTGGGAAGAAATTTGGGTTTTGCTGAATTTGGCCTTGGGCGACCGCCCATGGGGCTTTGGGCGACCGCCCACTAAGGCAGGGAGTTTGGTTCTGGAATTGTGATCTTGGGCGACCGCCCAGGATGGGGGTGGGCGACCGCCCAAAACCCCTGTTGCACAATAGTTGTTCAAACCAAATGGAGATGAAACCTTACCTCTCCTAAGGCATATAGCCTTAGTATAAGATGTCCTAGCAAGTATAATTGTACCTTTTGAGGGCATTAGAACTTAGTCTTGAACATTAATACTTATAAAACTCAAGTGAGAACATAAGTATAAGAGTAGTATCTCTTCTTTATGTCTTGAAGTGCTATGAACAAGCACTAATGTGTTATACTTGTTGTGAATCCAATGATTGTGCACCTTAGGGGCATTAGAACAAGGTCTTAGACTTGAACCTCCTAAGAATAGGATTGGGATTTTGTAAGAGTAAATGTATAACTCTTATACATGCTTGAATGTCCAAAGATTGGAATTATAACTTGAAGTATAAGACATTTAAAATCTTGTACGTGACTTGAACATCCATAGAAATGGATTAAGACTTGAATATAAGATAATAAAATCTTGTACTTGACTTGACACCAATACATATGTATGGTAGTGAACTTGAATGTGCTATAAGTAAGCACTAACTTGTATGAGACAAATTCTTGTTGTGTACGTGCAAATATTGCATATAGTTGCTTGATAACAAGGTGACTTCTTGATTAGTTGAAGCATGTTCCTTGTTGAGCTAGTCCACTACTTTTGGATTAGTTTCTCTCCCGTAGTTCAAGTAAATATCTACTTGTACATTCGTGTGTGAGTCCAGCTGGTTCTCCTTGCTTGTTCGAAAATATATAGGTTCACGCTTGTCGCGAGAGCTGGGGCTTAAGTGACAATCGGGTCCCTATGTATTTCCGCGTGACCCCTTACTACCGGCCATAGTAAGGGCATAGCTTCCTTAGTTGGAGCAATAAGCCTGACTTAAGTGAATGCTAAACTCTTGTCTTGATCACCTCGTGAATATTTATGAGTCGTGATATTGGGAATGACACTGGTTACCGGGTCTTCTGATACATACTGAATAGTCAGTTCCTGTTATTGATCGTGATTGTCAAAGTAATACAAGCTACGACAACAATGGTATTCTTGGGAGGAATAAGGAAGGAAGCAATATCCTTATAGCTTGCTTGTTTAGCTTTATGTGCTACTTGATGAGTGGATTATCCTCTCATATACTTGTTACTTGATGATACTGGATATATGATTACTTGAGTATCTATTTGAATTGCATGATAACATGTCATGTAGTTGCATCTAATAGCTTACTGAGATTTATCTCACCCTTTATTTGTTCCCCCCCCAGGAAAAGAAGGATAGTGCGCAGTGAGGCTCGACATAGTTGGGAGCTTGCTTCGCAGGTCGTGATTATTTTGGGGCTTGTGTCCTTTTACACTTGGTGAGGACGATGTATTATGGGTTTTGTAACTCCTTATTTTGGGGCAGATAGTATTGTTTAGTTCTTATTGTCACTAGACATCTTGTATAGTACTCTTAATGCCAGCTTATGTGCTAGGCATGTTTCCGCTGTGTATGTATTAAGTTTGGTTTTAAATTTTCTTGTCTAGAACTCGTGTTGTGAGCTAGTATAGCTCCTTACTCTAGAGTATATATATCATGTCAATTTGTTAAACAAATGTCATTAAGTTTCTTGTTAAGTTTCTTGTTCCTCGTTAGGCACTCCCATCCAGGTTCGAGGTTCTATTAGGGGATCCCGGGACCTGGGGGCGTGTCAATTGTGATCCTACGGCTATTCTATTAGCAGATTCATTGAACATAAAGACTTGTATTTCATGATTGATGGTACTGAATGGGAGAAAATTTCTGAGTATTCAACTAAATCCTTGAATTGCGATTATTTGAAAGCAGAATATCAGTGATCAGCTGATTTGCTATTGTCGCGCCCCGACCCGTGGTCCTACTTGGCCCCACGCCCGGGACACGCGAGGAAGACGTCGTAAAGCAACTCTAAGAAAATTTTTCGAAATATATTTTCATAAAAAGGTTCACACAACCAACACGTTACCAAAACATGACTTTAAGTCACAAAACAAACTTTCTCAAATGAGTACTTAGCCACTTGGCTACAACTACTAACTTTACTTACTTAAATTACAAACACGAACGTCTACTAAAAGAGATGATACAAACCAAGTCACGGGTATACTACCCAAAAGGTATTACATTTACATAATGTATCCTTTACTTACACAACCTCTCCCAAAAGTCTTACCAAATATCTTTTTACCAACGTCCTCCCTGTGCTGTGACCTATTCCCTGGACTCCTTCTTATCTAAAACGGTAAACAAATAAGGGGTGAGAATAAATCTCAGTAAGTTACTAAAATGCAACTACATTACATGCTAATATGATGATCATAAAGAAACAATATCAACAAATAAGCGTATAACACATAGCACATAACATGAGAGGCTCCCTATCGCCAACCGTCCCATACCGGTTGGAAATAACGACCAACTCATCATGCAACACATAAAGCGGAAATAAACACTCATACGTGGATACTGAGCCAAGGTTCTCAAACCAAACAATAGCCATCTGAGAGGCATCAACTGAGCAGCATCGAAGAGCTGAAACGGGTTCCGGAACCAAACAACAACAACAACAACGGGGGGAAAATGACACAAAGTCATAACCCAAAGTGCCCAACCTTTGGCCCAAGGAAGGGGGTTAAAAATGGGAAACCAATGATAGGAGCCTTATAATGTACTTGGCTCGGAGACCATTATAATCCCTATCACTGCCCAACACACACAAAAGTACCAGCTGGACTTTAGACACAACCGAAGCAAAGAAAACTTGCTTAAACAACAAACGGGGTATGATTCCAAAGTAGGGAACCACACAAGCTCATATTAGAGAAGTAAACACGTTTTCATAATAGTATGCACCATATTGACATTAAGTCACCACACAAACCATCAAAACCATCACATTAATCCAAACTTGATCACAAAAGACCAACTCTACTATAATGAACCATGGATACTCATCTTGGTACTAATCACCTACTGGATTTACGTACTATAAAAATCAAAACCCCACTCAATAACCAACCCATCGTGTAGTACTCGAGAAGAGCTTTCCAACGATAGTTTACACGACTAAAACGGAGTCCGGATGAAGAAGTTATGACCTCCGGAAGATTTTACGTAAAAATACACAAGTTCAGACTTTGGGCCCTTACACGACTCGTGTACCACTACACGACTCGTGTAAGAACTTTTACACAAGTCGTGTAACAGTACACGACTCGTGTAGAAAAACACCCCTTCAGAATCTCTCCTTACACGACTCGTGTACCACTACACGAGTCGTGTAATCAGCCCAGAAATCCCATTTTGGCTGAAAACAAAATACTCCCTTCATCTCACCAACCCAAAACACTAACCTTATCAACCCTCAACATTTTCAACCCTTACAAAGGCTACAAATTCAGCCCAAACACCATACAAACACCAACTTCTATACCCTTCCTAATACTAACAAGCTATGTACAAGTTTTTACTACTCCCTCTGTCCCAAAATTACAAGTATATAAAAATATACCCAAAACATTATTTTATAACATATAAAGCATATATAGCATACTTATGACCATTTTAACATTTAAAAGGGGATTAGTAACTTACCTATTTTTCCGGAAAAAGTGTCAAGAAAAATAATATTGATCGGTAGATATGATCTATTCAACTCCCTGAACATTTATATATAATTAGATTTGAAAATGGAGTAGTAAATAAAATAAAAGAAAATGAACAAGAACAAGACTTTACCTTAGTCAACAATGGAGTAAAAATTGGGTTTGTCTTTGTAAAGGAATGGTGAGTCGACAGGGAGAGATGGGGAAGAAAGGTGCAAATGTTGTTAGAATGGAAGGAGTGTGAGTGTCTGAGAATGAGGAGGATGGAATGAAGATAAGCATGCTTAATTAGTATATATACTCATCCACCAAAAGCCCTTCTACTTTCATTCTAAGCAAATAAACCCCTAAAGTTACTTAATTCCCTTAACTCTTTAACAACTAAATTATTAGCCCATAAAATTCCACTACCCAACTTAACTATCAAAACAAATGTTACTACTACTACTAACATTTTAACTAACAAAAATAATAAATTAAGATATGCAACTCATAAAATATGATGCAACACAAAATTTTAAATTAAAATCCTCAAAATATATAAAGTAAGTATAAAATAAATAAAACGGATTTTGGGGTCGTTACAATCACTCCCCCTAAAAGAAAATTCGACCCGAATTTTAGGATTGTTTACCTCAACCCTCAAACAACCCAGGATACTTCCTTTCATTTAAATCCCGAAACTCCATACTGAGTTCAATATCCTCTAAAACTTTAGACATATCGGAGAAGAATCATAAATACAATTGCGTGGCATCAACACATGGAACTCATTATCAACCTCGTCGAGAGAAGGAAGTAACACCAGACGATAAACTCAACCTTTAGCTCTTTCCAAAATCTCAAAAGAACTGACATATTAAACAATTCCACGAGAAGTAAAGGTATATCCCTCGAATTCTTAGAATCAACTAAACAAGTTCTCAAGAATCTGAATGGTTATTTCTAACTGACCATCTGACTGAGGGTGAAAGTCATACTAAGTCTCAATTCCGAACCCCAGGCCTTCTGAACAAATAAATAACAACTGGAATTAATGTTTATACTCTCAAAATGGATAGGGTGAGAAAACTTGGTAACTAATCCGCTATCAATCAACATCATTGGTTTCATCTATTCAGTGTAACTCTTTCAATAAACCCCTCGCAATAGATTCATATCCACTCAGAAATCTCAAAGGCTTGTCACGAACCAAATGATCACTAATATTTTACTTCCGGATTATTCACAACTCAAGGACTTAGTTGAATACTTAGAATTCCTCGCATCAAACAATTAAAGGTAACTCCTCGAATTTATCTCAATACTCTACTTCTACTCGAATTCATAATTAAATTGGTCTTGTGTATCCCTTCAAGTATCTATAGTTGAACTCCGTTATACATGTTTAATTCCACTAAGTGTTGACTACATACTCTGATATAGAAGTTAAAATTCCATCACTAGCCACGAACAAAATCTTATTGTCTGCCATTATTCATTCCACGAGTAATTTTTGATAGTTGATATTATTCAATAGAGTAGAAATTTAAAGCTTTCACAATCGCAAAGTCACACCATGTCTCAACTCACGAAGACTCCAAAGTTTTAATTCCTCTAACATTCCCCATTTAGTTTTATCACCCATGAACTATAAGTCAATGAATCCTCTAACACAATACCTTTCCCGATGATATAATATGGTAAACACTTCAAATCTAACTCCATCAAAGTCATTCACTAATGCAATGGACGTATAATCGCAATAAATCTCAATTTATGGGTAGGATAATTTTGTTGATAAGGAATCAATCTTCTCAAAGCACACATTGTTACCGTACCATCCTGAAGCAATGCACATCTCAATCACTCTTTAAGGCATCTCTATGAATAATGAATTTATCAAATCCACTATAAGGGTAAGCTTGACATATCCACTAGAAATTAGTAACACTAATCATATCCTCTAGATAACTGTAGTACTACTTAAATCCATTAAGCAATATCAATACTGAAGTTGTTATCAACTCTCGATTCATCAATTAACACTCGCAACAATTAAACTCGTTCACTCTTACCAATCTATCGAGATAGTGCATCTTTCTGTGCTATGCAGTTAACAGTGTAGCTACCTCAGAAATCCATCAATAAATCCTCAACCCTATGCCTGAGTTGAAACTTTCCTCAAAATAATATATCCTCTAACATGAAGACATTCTGCCCTGATTTTACAAACTGCTACCGCTCTCAAAGAACTCAGACTAGGATTACTTATACAATTCAACGTATCCAACAATACCACTGAAGCAGGTGAGAATTCAAACTATATAACCACCATTCACGATGTCCATCCCCGATATGAAAGCCATCTTTGAAATATACTCAACTAAAATTCTCAACAATGATAATCACTTCAAATCAACCACTAAACAATTACTGATCTCTGATGTTGCTCAAACATAGCACCCAACCACTCAAGATCACCCAAGGTTCTCCTCAAGAACAAGTACCACTCAAGGGAAATAAATTTAAAATCTCACAAGGAAAAGATATCTTTCAATTTAAATGCAAATTTTTCACTACTAACTCCATAAACTAACTACCAGGCACAAGCTTGCAACAACAATTTACAAATTTCTTAATGCCTAAATAGCATGAAAGCTAAACACATATATATACCATGCTTAACTAAAACACACTAGCATATAAAATTCCACCACCACCATAACATCAAAATCTTGTGATGACAACATCACTAAACCGGCAAATAAAACATGCCCATGAATACGCACATCACAAGTATACGACACTTTATCGGTCATCTAACACTCCCCCTTAGGAAGACACATCTAACACATAAGGTAAAGACTCAGAAGACACATGCAATCAAGAAGCACAAACACACAAGTATACGAAGAGCCAGGGTCTATAAGTGTGTGTGCTCTCAAACTAGACATAGAAATTATACCTCCAGTCACATTAGAAGAATCTGAAATCTGTTGTTGATTGATGAAAGAAACACGATCTTGCACCTTAACCTTTCCTGAAGCATCCCTCTTTTGGCCCCGAGATGACCCAGCTGCACATCCCGATAACTGATTCTTAAATCTAAAGCAACTCTTCTGAAAGTGACCCAACTGACCACAACTCAAACATTTGCCTTGCTTCTTCCAACATTTTTCTTCTAAATGTCCCATCCTTTGACAGTAGTTACATACTCGTTTACTTCGAGTTCCTCTATTATGCGGCCCTTGAAAAGATGCCCTCGCCTGCGAAGGTGTTCCTTGATATTCTCTACTATCTCCACGCTGGGGTTGCAGTTTTACCTGTTCTCCTCGTTTTGTCACATCTGAGGTTTCAATCTTGGTTTTATGCTCCTCTATATCGTCAATGATTTTCATGACAACTTCAAACATACCTTGGAACAGTGCTCGAACCTCTTCTCTAGCGTTACCCGACCCTGAAGGCCCTGACTGATTCCCTTAGGTGCCAACCATTTTCAATAAGTACCTGCATAAAACTCTCAACGTTACTTACCTTATACACAACTACCCTCCTAGGTCATTTAGTAATTCTAGAACATCTACAACCTAGCTCTGATACCAACTGTCGCGCCCCGACCCGTGGTCCTACTTGGCCCCACGCCCGGGACACGCGAGGAAGACGTCGTAAAGCAACTCTAAGAAAATTTTTCGAAATATATTTTCATAAAAAGGTTCACACAACCAACACGTTACCAAAACATGACTTTAAGTCACAAAACAAACTTTCTCAAATGAGTACTTAGCCACTTGGCTACAACTACTAACTTTACTTACTTAAATTACAAACACGAACGTCTACTAAAAGAGATGATACAAACCAAGTCACGGGTATACTACCCAAAAGGTATTACATTTACATAATGTATCCTTTACTTACACAACCTCTCCCAAAAGTCTTACCAAATATCTTTTTACCAACGTCCTCCCTGTGCTGTGACCTATTCCCTGGACTCCTTCTTATCTAAAACGGTAAACAAATAAGGGGTGAGAATAAATCTCAGTAAGTTACTAAAATGCAACTACATTACATGCTAATATGATGATCATAAAGAAACAATATCAACAAATAAGCGTATAACACATAGCACATAACATGAGAGGCTCCCTATCGCCAACCGTCCCATACCGGTTGGAAATAACGACCAACTCATCATGCAACACATAAAGCGGAAATAAACACTCATACGTGGATACTGAGCCAAGGTTCTCAAACCAAACAATAGCCATCTGAGAGGCATCAACTGAGCAGCATCGAAGAGCTGAAACGGGTTCCGGAACCAAACAACAACAACAACAACGGGGGGAAAATGACACAAAGTCATAACCCAAAGTGCCCAACCTTTGGCCCAAGGAAGGGGGTTAAAAATGGGAAACCAATGATAGGAGCCTTATAATGTACTTGGCTCGGAGACCATTATAATCCCTATCACTGCCCAACACACACAAAAGTACCAGCTGGACTTTAGACACAACCGAAGCAAAGAAAACTTGCTTAAACAACAAACGGGGTATGATTCCAAAGTAGGGAACCACACAAGCTCATATTAGAGAAGTAAACACGTTTTCATAATAGTATGCACCATATTGACATTAAGTCACCACACAAACCATCAAAACCATCACATTAATCCAAACTTGATCACAAAAGACCAACTCTACTATAATGAACCATGGATACTCATCTTGGTACTAATCACCTACTGGATTTACGTACTATAAAAATCAAAACCCCACTCAATAACCAACCCATCGTGTAGTACTCGAGAAGAGCTTTCCAACGATAGTTTACACGACTAAAACGGAGTCCGGATGAAGAAGTTATGACCTCCGGAAGATTTTACGTAAAAATACACAAGTTCAGACTTTGGGCCCTTACACGACTCGTGTACCACTACACGACTCGTGTAAGAACTTTTACACAAGTCGTGTAACAGTACACGACTCGTGTAGAAAAACACCCCTTCAGAATCTCTCCTTACACGACTCGTGTACCACTACACGAGTCGTGTAATCAGCCCAGAAATCCCATTTTGGCTGAAAACAAAATACTCCCTTCATCTCACCAACCCAAAACACTAACCTTATCAACCCTCAACATTTTCAACCCTTACAAAGGCTACAAATTCAGCCCAAACACCATACAAACACCAACTTCTATACCCTTCCTAATACTAACAAGCTATGTACAAGTTTTTACTACTCCCTCTGTCCCAAAATTACAAGTATATAAAAATATACCCAAAACATTATTTTATAACATATAAAGCATATATAGCATACTTATGACCATTTTAACATTTAAAAGGGGGATTAGTAACTTACCTATTTTTCCGGAAAAAGTGTCAAGAAAAATAATATTGATCGGTAGATATGATCTATTCAACTCCCTGAACATTTATATATAATTAGATTTGAAAATGGAGTAGTAAATAAAATAAAAGAAAATGAACAAGAACAAGACTTTACCTTAGTCAACAATGGAGTAAAAATTGGGTTTGTCTTTGTAAAGGAATGGTGAGTCGACAGGGAGAGATGGGGAAGAAAGGTGCAAATGTTGTTAGAATGGAAGGAGTGTGAGTGTCTGAGAATGAGGAGGATGGAATGAAGATAAGCATGCTTAATTAGTATATATACTCATCCACCAAAAGCCCTTCTACTTTCATTCTAAGCAAATAAACCCCTAAAGTTACTTAATTCCCTTAACTCTTTAACAACTAAATTATTAGCCCATAAAATTCCACTACCCAACTTAACTATCAAAACAAATGTTACTACTACTACTAACATTTTAACTAACAAAAATAATAAATTAAGATATGCAACTCATAAAATATGATGCAACACAAAATTTTAAATTAAAATCCTCAAAATATATAAAGTAAGTATAAAATAAATAAAACGGATTTTGGGGTCGTTACAGCTATAATCCTTTGAGATTTGTAAATATATATGAATATATCGCGATGGATTTCATGGAAGAATTATCATTTAATAGATAAGTCCCGATGATATTGGTTATAGTGGATTGATTAATCAAATCTGCTTGACTTTATATGTTGTGATGTTATGATCGATACATCTTGATTACATGGGATACCTGTGGATATAATATATGACAGGGATTCTTGTTCTACATCTTGTTCTACACCTTGTTTTACATCTTGATTATGATAACTTTTCTGAGCACTCTGGATACTTAACCGAGGTTGCTTCTTAATCATATGTTGCGAGCATGTGAAGTGGATTTCCTTGTGGCTATTGTATGAGTTTGCGGTTTAGCGGAAATTCCATCCCCCGAATTACTTAGTATATGGGTAATTGCTTGTATGGATACTTGATTCTTGTCTTGAGCACGAATACTTCTTATGAAAGTTTCATGGGAAGTCACGGTATCGAGAAGGTTATGTGAGAATAATACTCGCAGGTAATTGATAATATGGTGTGGTATACCATATTCTTGCTATTCTTGAGTTCTATTTGTTATTTATATGTGTTATAGTTTCGATCAGTAAAATTCGAGGACGAATTTTCTTTAAGGAGGGGAGGATGTAACGCCCGTCCTAATTCCTATTAAATTCTTGATTTGCATAATTATATGCTATTTTATTTGAGTTAATTATTTAACTAATTGAGCAAGTTTAAATCCTAATTGTTCAAGTTGAAACATTAGGGCCATTTGTGAAAAATTAAAGTTTAGGGCTAAAATGCTCAAGTTAGAACTTTAGGGGCATTTTTGTCAAAGTTAAAACTTGGAGGGCCTAGGTGCAATTCTTGAAAGTTTATAAGGATAAAACTTATGTTTGCCTTCTCAGATCATGGTTTCCCCCAATTTGTTCTCGTGCGTTCTTCCTCTGTCTCAAAAGAAAAGTTAGGGTTTACCCTATTCTCGACTCCTCTCTCTTAATTATGCCTCTGTTTGAAAATCCGACTTCGCATAAATGATCAGGGCGGTGAGTAGAGCATTTCCTGCCGAACAGAAATTAGTTTGGGTGAATTTGATTTCGGAGTAGGTAAGTCACTAGCTCCCCCTTGCTTGTAATAACATGCCTATATGTTATTCTTGATACTTGTGCTTGTCAATTTCGTGATTTGGCTGAATTTTGTGATACTTGTAAATTTGGGACAAGGGGAGTATCAGTATACTGGGGATATGAATTTGAAATGTGTAACACTTTACTCTAAGGATTGATGTAAATATTATTAGAAAAATTGTACCATTATTTGTGGTACGGGGAAATTAATGAAAGTATCCCTAAATGTTTATATTAGTATATTAGAAAATTATACTTATACTTTTGGGATGGTGAAATATTTAAATGGAATAAAGGAAAATTATTCTATTATTTGTGGGACGGTAAAAAGAATAAAATAAACTTGAAAGTAATATTTTGAACTTGTTAGTATACTCCTGGGTATTGCTTGGATGTTAGAATGTTAATAGAAAGTATACTCCTACGCTTGGGATGGACAATTGTAAACCTGGGAAAGAATTGAGCAATTGCTGAAATCGCCTAGTGTGCGACCGCACAATATTTCATGGGCGACCGCCCATCTTTCTGAAGCATTTTTCAAAGGATTCACCTACTAAGTGTGCGGGTGCCCTGAAAAATAAAAAGTCTTGAATAAAGTTTGATTAAGCTAGACTAAACCCTAGTTAAGGTATCTAGCCTTAGTATAAGATGTCCTAGAAAGTGTTATGACACCTTAGGGGCATCAGAGCTTGGTCTTGAACATGATTACTCATTAAATTAAAATGAGAACTTGAATATCAAAGTAAGAACTCTTTTAATTGTCTTGAAAGTGCTATGAACAAGCACTAATGTGTTAAATGTGTCTTGAAACCAATGTTTGTGTACCTTAGGGGCACTAGAACAATGTCTTGAGCTTGAACATCCAAAATATAGGATTAAGAACTTGTAAGTATGAGATGTATAACTCATCTACTTAGCTTGAACTTGAAGTATAAGACAATTAAATCTTGTACATGACTTGAATATCCAAAGATTGGAATAATAACTTGAGTATAAGATAATTAATTCTTGTACATGTCTTGAACATCCAAAGAAATGGATTGAGAACTTGAATGTAAGATGATAAAATCTTGTACATGACTTGAAACCAATACATGTGTATGGTAATGAACTTGAAAGTGCTACGAACAAGCACTAACGTGTTAGAACTATCCTTGAAGTGTATGTGCAAATCTTGCACATAATTACTTGATAGAATGTGGCTTGTTGACTACTTGATATTTCGTATGAATAACCAAAGAGTTGGAATATAGAACTAGATAGAGAATGAACAACTCTAAGACATACTTGAATTTAATATGTGTTAGAAAATGTATTCGATTATTAACGATACATATACGCGAGATATGATTGTGACTAGGTACAATACGACCTATTAGACTACGTTCTTAGAGTCTAAGACGTTGGGCTCTACTTGAAAGTAAGGGTATCGTGATAGACACATTAGTGTGTTAAAGGTTATATGAATATGTACGTGCAAATATTTCATATGAAAAAATGATATAGTATGACATACCCTACTACTTGGTTGGGGTCTGTTATTAATAGACTCTAATTTGGCTTGATTGTGTTACGTGGACACATTATGTGCCATTGTTATACTGATTTGTATTTGCAAATATAGCATACGTGTACATGTATTTGGTGAGCACATGATTACATGGTTCCTGAAGAGCTAGTCCACTACTTTTGGACTTAGTTCTATACTCTTGTAGTTCAAGTAAACATCTACTTATGCATTCTTGTGTGAGTCCAGCTGGTCACCTTGCTTGCTCGGAGATGTATAGGTTCACGCTTATCATGAGGCTGTGGCCAAAGTGATAATCGGGTGCCTATGTATCTGCGCTTGACCCCTTACTACAGGCCATAGTAAGGGCATAGCTTCCTTTATTAGAGCAATACGCCTGATAAAAGTGAGTGCTAAACTCGTGAACACCTCGTGAATCTTGTTCTTCTTAGTGACACTGGTTACCGGGTCCTCTTGTGTACTGCTCAGCAGCAACTTGATTGATCGTGATTTGTCAACTGCAATAAGCAACGACAACAATGGTTTACTTGGGAGGAATAAGGTTGGAATATCCTTTGTAACGTGTTAGTTTAGCCTTATGTGCTAGTTACTTGATAAGTTGGCTTAGCCTCTCATATACTTGTTACTTGATGACATCTTGAGCATGATTAATTGATAATCTTCTTGATTTGCATGATTACATGATAACATGCTATGTAATTGTATCTAGTAACTTACTGAGATTTATCTCACCCCGTTCCTTGTTTATTTGTTTCCCCCCTAGGAAAGCAAGTGGTAATACGTTGTGAGGCTCGACTTAGCAGGGGCCTACTTGGCAGGTTGTTCTTGTTGGGGATTGTTATCCTTTCCAGTTTTGGTGAGGACGATTTGGTATCAGTTGTTTAGACTCAGTATATTGGGTAGACTTGTATAGTGTTCTTGTAATGCCAGCGTATGTGCTAGGCATGTTTTCCGCTGTGTACAACCATTTGGTTTAAATTGCTTGGTATAGAACTCGTTGTGACCTATCTTAGCTCGTTCCTCTTGAGTATTTATATGATGTCAGTTTGATATAAGCAGATGTCATTCAGTTTCTCATTTCTTGTTAGTGACGCGCACCAGGTTCGAGGTTCTATTAGGGAATCCCGGGACTTGGGGGCGTGTCAGGCCACGTGTAAATATGGCATGAGACTTCATTTCCTAGAATTTGAGATATATGAAGATTAGGTCTTCAAATAGTTTAGGAACTCAAGCACTTGGTCATAATAGTTCTAATTTAAGTGGATTAATTTTGAGCATTCATATTTGTTTGGGTGTGTAATTTGGTATTTCTATTAAGATGTTTAATTTTTAAATTGTTATTAGTTGATTCAATTGGAGATTGACAATTGTTATGGTTAAATGGTGTTAAACATAATTTACTAATTTACCTTTTGATGTGGTAAGGTGAATTGAATCTGTTATGGTTTTATTGCTCAAGTGTGTTGGTTAGTATCGTTATTCTTGATAGATTGCGTTTTGTGTGTGCTAATTACGTGCTTGTTGCAAGTATTTTGGGTGGCCTGTATTGATATGAAATTAATTTGAATGGGTTAAACTTGGGCACTTTTGGCTTGAAGGGATCTTATGATTTTGAGTAATTAAGAAGTTGGTGGGTGAAATTAAAAGTACTGAGGTAACCCGTGCTCCGCACGGGGAATCTATTCCGTTAATGTTTTTGTATATTTATTTTTTGATGTTTTTAATTGATAAATTAACATAATAATTTTATTTGAAAATATATGTATATTTTAAATTAATCAAAATATTTTCATAGCTTTGGTTGTACATAGTTGTAATAAATATGTTTTTTTTAATTAATTTAGAATTATATTTAAGTTTGTTGTATGAATATTTAAAAAACTTAATGGTATTAATAGTATTATTAACATATATATTTAACTATTATGATTAAATAATATACTTAATAGTAATAGTTAATATATAAATTATGATTAATTAATACTATTAATAATAATAATTAACTTATATAGTAACTATTATAGTTAACAATTATACTTAACTATTATAATTAACTAATACTATTAATGGGAGGGAATAATAAGTAAGTGTTGTGAGTGTAAAAGTAAATTAGGAGAGAGAATGAATGTGAGGGAATAATAAGTTGATTGGTTTTGTGTTAATTTTTTAGTAATAATTAAAATAATTATTATAATTAACTAATATTATTAATTTTACCTATTAACATATATAATAACTATTATTATTCACTAATAATACTAATAATTATAATTAACCTCTATATTAACTATTATAAATAATTAATACTCCCTACGCCCTAGAGTAAGAGTCCTACCTTGTCTGTGCACATTTATTAAATACACAATAGAAAATTGGTAAACATTACAAATGTGTTGAGGGTATAATTGTCCAAAACAATATTCATTCTTTCTCATCATTTGTCCTTTTAGGAAATAGACTTTTAGTGGGACGTGCAAAAATAGAAAGTAGGACTCTTACTCTCGAACGGAGCGAGTACTATTAATATTAAATATTAACATTTATTGTATAATGATTAACTAATACTATTAATAATAATAGTTAACTTATATATTAACTATTATTATTAACTAATAATACTATTAATAGTAATAATTAATATATATAGTAACTATTATGATTAACTAATACTATTAATAGTATTTTTTTTATTTTATTTTATAGTTAATTATAATAGTTAAATATAAATTGGGACACACCAAAAAGGAAAGTAAGAACTTTAAACTGGGACGGAGGGAATAATAATAATTATAATAAACTAATATTATTAATAGTAATAGTTAATTGATATAGTAACTATTATGATTAATTAATATTAAAAATTAATATTTAACTTATATACTTGTTACTTGATGATACTTGATATATACTGAATAATCAGTTTCTTGTTATTGATCGTGATTGTCAAAGTAATACAAGCTACGACAACAATGGTATTCTTGGGAGGAATAAGGAAGGAAGCAATATCCTTATAACTTGCTTGTTTAGCCTTATGTGCTACTTGATGAGTGGCTTAGCCTCTCATATACTTGTTACTTGATGATACTTGATACATGATTACTTGAGTATCTACTTGAATTGCATGATAACATGTCATGTAGTTGCATCTAATAGCTTACTGAGATTTATCTCACCCCGTTTCTTGTTTAATTGTTTTCCTTAGATCAAAGGAAGGATAGTGCGCAGTGAGGCTCGACATAGCTGGGAGCTTACTACGCAGGTCGTGATTATTTTGGGGCTTGTGTCCTTTTACATTTGGTGAGGACGATGTATTCTGGGTTTGTAACTCCTTATTTTTGGGGTAGACAATCTTGTTCAGTTCTTGTTGTCACTAGACATCTTGTATAGTACTCTTGATGCCAGCTTATGTGCTAGGCATGTTTCCGCTGTGTATGTTTTTAAGTTTGGTTTTAATTTTCTTGTCTAGAACTCGTGTTGTGAGCTAGTATAGCTCCTTACTCTAGAGTATATATATCATGTCAGTTTGTTAAACAAATGTCATTAAGTTTCTTGTTAAGTTTCTTGTTCCTCGTTAGTCACTCCCATCCGGGTTCGAGGTTCTATTAGGGGATCCCGGGACCTGGGGGCGTGTCACTATACTTGTATGGCTAATGGACGAGATTGTTATAAATGACAATAAAGTGAGCACATTAGGGTTGTCATTTGTGTTATATTCATGATTTAAAGGAAGGACTTTGTTTTGCAACCCAAGTGGGAGATTGTAAGGACATGGCTTGCAACACAAGTCATTTAGACTTCCATTTATAAAATTATGATTATAATGTTAATTTATAAAGTATAGTTGATAATAAAATGTGTAGAATTCCTGGATATATAATTACCTAATTGTGATGGGCAAAAGAGTAATATAATATCACTAAGCTTCTTGAAAGGGTGTAGTCCCTAGGTGAAGTGACACAATGTTTCCTATTTAAAGGCCCTTCCATCAAGCCTAGAAACAACTATTCATTCTTGTTATCTCTCCTAAATTCTCTTCACATTATTGAAGTACTTGAGAGATTAAGAAGTCACTATTACTTAGAAGATTTTCATTCCCTACTTCTTCTTCTTCATCTTATTTCTCCCTACATCATCCATGGATTCAACAGGTATATATTTTATCGCTTCCGCTTAATCTCTTCCTCAATCCTATTCTAAAGTGAGTGTGGCATTCAGGGATTAAAATTGTTCCAACATGTATTTTTTCAAAATTTGGGTACAAGGACTAATCCCATAAGACGCACATAGTTGAGGGACTATTTGAGTAGTTTGTCCTTTTATTAATAATATATATCATAAATAAATTTTATTAGTTTGGTCCTCATGGTTACTTTTTTGTCAGCTTGTCAATTCCAAGTATGGAATGTTCAAAATACCAAAAATATCTATCGGCTAAATAATAGTTTGGTATAAAACATGACATTTACTTTAGTATGGAATGTTCAAAATACTTTGGTTGGACAATTATTTGAAAATTTAAACCTAACTATTTTGGTTATAAAAGTAGATTTATACTCACATTGTTCTAAAAAATGGGTGTGCTATTTTTACTTTGAGTTAAAATTGGAACTTAGAAAAAAGAAACGCAATAAATATTTAACTTCATTTAAAAGTGTTGTACGTAAATGTTTATTACCTATGTTCATGGATTAAAAAAAAAAAACATTATACATAATTTTGGTGAAGTTTCAAAATTTGAATTTTGAATTTCAAATAATCTAAACTTACCAAAATGAGTAATATGTTTTACCATTGCGCCACGTGGAATTCCACGTCGCGCTCTCTATGAATGACATTTTACTCTCTTATATAATATACTCCCTCCGTCCCACCTCACTTGAAACCTTAGAAGTAGGCACAATAACTAAGAAAAATGGATAAAATAAAGAAAATGTGTGATAGAAAATGAAGAGAGAGAATGAGTGGGGTTAATAGTAGGTTGATTGAATAAATTATGTGGTGGATAATTAAGAGAGAGAATGAGTGGGTGGGGTAGATTGAATATAAAATAATAAAATCATTGCCATTTTGGGAGGTCTCAAGTAAAGTGGGACGGCCCAAAATGGAATAAAGTCTCAAGTGAGGTGGGACGGAGGGAGTATATAGATCTAAACTTACCAAAATGAGTAATATGTTTCACTATTGCGCCACGTGGAATTCCACGTCATAAATCCACATGGCACTCTCTATGAATGACATTTTACTCTCCTATATAATATACTCCCTCCGTTTCATGTGACTTAAGACCATAAATTTTGGCACACAAATTAAGGCAAGATAAGAGAGAGAAATAGTGGGAGGAGATGTTTGTGAGTATGAAAAATTAAATAGGAGAGAGAATGAGTGGGAGTAATAGTAAGTTGATTGGTGTTGTGAGTGTAAAAGTAAAGTAGGAGAGAGAATGAGTGGGAAGAATAGTAAAAATTCTTTACCATTTTGGGCCGTCTCAAGTCACGTGGAACAGACGAAAAAGGAAATAAGTCTCAAGTGACATAGTGACATGAAACGGAGAGAGTATAAAGATGTGACCTAAAAAACCCCAAACAATAATTCTAACTACAAGTCTGCAACCAACTCCTATTGAACTTTAATTCATAGTCTACTTACTTATGAATAGATAATTAACTTAAGAGCCAATTAAGAAGATGATGGGAAAAAAAAAATCTCGCACCACAAGATAGTCACATTGGAATTTTAGTGAGCAGCTAATTTGATACACAACCAAAATTTATGAATATTGAATGAGTAACTTTACAAAGTTATATCATCTGGAAGTCTCTAGCTAGTTAAAAAAAGAGAGACGTAGCAAGATCAAGGTGAATAAAAAGAGTAGTTTTGAGGGAAACTAGTTTTTCCTTTAATTATAAAAAGTCTATTTTTATTCTACTAACAAGAATTTGGCGAACATTCAAATTCAATTTGACAAACATGATTTTTTATAGTTTAAAGAGAAACTAATTTCCCTCAAAATCTTGTGAAATAAAAATAAATAAATAACAACCACGTGAACAAAAAACAATAAGAAGACATCCGCCAAAAACAATCAATGCTCATCTGCATGCCTCGGAAGCAATCTGTTATCAATTTATGAAGGTTATTCTATATATATATTTGAGTGGGACGTCATGTTAGAGGATTAAGCAACAGAGAATATTCATGATTGCGGGACGACCAACAGGTGCTCGGCCGAGAATAGAAAAAATGGTCTTCACAGAGCATGGTTAAGGACTCGGCCGAGCAGAGGAGTCCGAGCCGTTCTAAAAGTGAGTACTCGTGCATATCAAAAAAGTAGATTTTGAGGATCACCCTCTCAATCGAGCAAGAGTAAGACCTCGGCCGAGCATGGTACAAGACACGGCCGAGTAGTGTCTGG
>JAOWBW010000738.1:387690-428449 GCA_026119855.1 Campanula takesimana
TCATAAAATAAATGTTTATAAAACATTGACTAAAGTTCAAGTGAATTTGCAAAAATAAATAAAAAATGGGACTATTTTTTCATGATGATGCAAGAAGTAAATGATACCCGATTAATGCTAAGTTTAGATAAGATAATTACCGATTTGCAATCACAACAACTGGTGTTAATCATCCCTCTGAAATTGTTGTTCCCATTCTCAGTGACCTAGAAAAGAAATGTTAATAAGGATTGTATTATACTTCGTAATTGTTTCATACTTAGGATTACGAACAGACACATATATATGTTCAAATAATTGAATGAAATAGGTTATAAATTATAGAGATTTAAGAAAAACAAATTCAGTACACACGTCCTTTTGTTCTCTCTATTCCAATCAGTATAAAAAATGATTGTCCATATTTTGTTTCTGTTACTTTCATTAAATTCTTAATATATGCCAATTAAGTTTCGAATGCTCGTTAGGGTGAAAGTTAATGAAGCCAAAAATCATACTCCTATATTGGCAAAATTGTTGAAAATAGTAACAGCAAATGTTAAGGTAAATCCAAATTACAATGAATTTTATTTTGTTTAGCCCTTGCATAACTGAAAATTTGAAAGTAAACAACAATGATAGTTATAGTTACGTATTTTTTACGACTAGCTACTAAACTCTATCAAACATAAACACTTCAGAAAGAAATTAAAAAAATAATGGACATCTTTTAAGAATCTTTCTTTTGAAACCACACAATTACATAGGGCTGGCAAAATTTGTGAATCTGTACCAACCAACTCGTGTACCAACCGTACCAATTGTAATTGGTACGGCCAAATCGGTATACCGACATTGTTGGTAGGTACTACTGAACCAATTATGTATAATTGGTTGGTACACGGTACGGATATTTGATGTTGGTTGGTACACCAAGTACCAATTGTAATTTTTAATAATATTAAAAATACTATTATGTATTAAAAAATAAAGTATCTTTCAATATTCTATCCATATTCTATTCCCAAAATAAAGTTAAATGCAAAATTTCTTTCAAATATAATTTGTATGTTTATAAATATTTGACTATTCATATATGAGACCATTCAGTGGCTTGGATGAACAAATTTAACATGTTTTAAAAGAATATACACACTTCTCCATAATTCTTTTAATCTAGTAGTTAAAAAAAAAATCTCTTGTTCTTATATACTCCCTCCGTCCCGGCACAAGTGACACCAACTTTTGGGACACGGAGATTAAGAAAAATATAGATATGCGTGGTAGAAAATGAAGAGATAGAATGAGTGAGGTAAATAGTAGTGTTGGTTGAATAAATTGAGTGGTGGAAAATAAAGAAAGAGAATGAGTGGGTTTAAAAGGTGGGGTTGATTGAATATAAATATATTAAAATATTTTCATTTTGGGTAGTGTCACTTGTAGTGGGACAGACCGAAAATGAAATAAGTGTCACTTGTACTGGGACGGAGGGAGTACTTGTTTCTTTCACTCTCAGCTGATAATGTCACATCGACGGATCTCATGCCTAGATTCATATCTCAACAAGGTATGCAGGTTAATATTTCTTTGTGGCCTTTACATAACAACATGTAACAGCTCAATACAAGTATTAGAATACTCAAGCAGATGTCAATTTTCCGGTTGAAAAAGACTACTCTCAAGTTGTTGGGTTTTTTTTTTTTTTTTTTTTTTGCATTACATTTTACATTTTGTATAGGCTACTAGTAACAACCGTACTAACTAAGTTAGTATACCGTGATGCAGTATGAGTATAAAGTTGATCAATTAATGAATTATGGAAGCAGAATGTGTTCAGCAACAATGAAGATTAATATTGTAATATATTAAAAGTTTTATTTTTATTATTAGTATCCTTTTTATTAGTATTTTCGGAATTAATATTCCCAGTAGAATTATAAGTGGTTTTAGAATAGTTTTTGAGTCAATTTACTAGCTTTTGAGTCCTAATATGTTACCTTACAGGTTAGGCTTTATTTTAGGAGATTATTTCTTGATTCCCAAGTTTTATAGGCACTATAAATAGGCCTAAATGTGTAATCCGAAAATTAGACTTTGATTATTGAATATTGAAAAGAGTAAATTTGCCGAAGAGCAATTTATCCAGGGTTCGTAACCCATTGTATCTTGTTTTTCCATTCGGTCATAATCTCAAGGTTTCATTCGACATCATTTGGTATCAGATTCCTGGCGGGTATCGATATTGATGGCCGAACGAGGGCGTGGTGTTCGTGGCGGAAGAGGTGGTCGCGGAAGGGACCGTGGAGCGGATCCCCATGAGGACGATCATCATCGCAAACGTGACCTACGTGATATTGAGATAGACGAAATGCGAAGGCAGATTCAACAACTCCATAATTTCCAAGCACGCGCGGAAGGGGCTATTGAGCATCTACCGGGTATGGGTTCGGATTCAGAGGTATCATCTGAGGACATGGAGTTTCAAGAAGGGGTCACTCCCTTCATCCGGGATCAAGAAATTGGGTTCAGGAACAAGGCAAATCCTTCCGAGGATATCGATACAGAGATCGAGAGTCCGAGGGTTGAAGGTAAGGCACTTCTTGATGAATTTTGCGACCCATTATCTATTGATACTGTTGAAAGGGTTTTTGATGATTTATCATCACCTTTCGTTTTTTCTGCAAATTTTGATAACTTTGTTGATTGGTCAAAACCTCCAGTTTTTGACACATGTGACTGCAAATTTTGTCAAGCGGAGACATCATACTCGGTTGATCCAAAAACACCTTGTTTAAAATTCCCTTATGATGAATTGCTGTGGAATTTTGGATTCGTTAAGTGTTTTTCTACGTATGAAGATCCATTTGATTTATTGTTCTCGGGTCAGATTTGTCATAAACTTATCAAGAAATTGTTCCTTGAGGATTATGTTACAAATTCTTGGGCTGATTGGATGGGTGTGCTGAAAAGTAACGTTAAATACACAGTTCGTCAACGGTTGAAGACTGAATTTCAAGAGTTAATTTCAGTACCAACAACCAAAATTCGAGGTCGAATTTTTTCTAAGAAGGAGAGAATGATGCAATATGAGTATAAAGTTGATCAATTAATGAATTATGGAAGCAGAATGTGTTCAGCAACAATGAAGATTAATATTGTAATATATTTAAAGTTTTATTTTTATTATTAGTATCTTTTTTATTAATATTTTCGGAATTAATATTCCCAGTAGAATTATAGGTGGTTTTAGAATAAATTTTGAGTCAATTTACTAGCTTTTGAGTCCTAATATGTTACCTTATAGGTTAGGCTTTATTTTAGGAGATTATTTCTTGATTCCCAAGTTTTATAGGCACTATAAAATAGGCCTAAATGTGTAATCCGAAAATTAGACTTTGATTATTGAATATTGAAAAGAGTAAATTTGCCGAAGAGCAATTTATCCAGGGTTCGTAACCCATTGTATCTTGTTTTTCCGTTCGGTCATAATCTCAAGGTTTCATTCGACATCATACCGACTTAGTTGATTGGTAATGGTACATAATTTTATGTACCAAGTTAAACTTGGTTGGTACATGGTATAAGCAAAATGTAACTGGTATACCTACCAATCTAGCCCTACAATTACACCCAAATTAACAAATTTATGTTAAATTAGTGGACCAACAACATTTTTACGTGTTGAGATCACTTGTATTACCAAGTGTATTACGTTTTATAGCAAAATCAGTCCAACAGTTTACACGTTTGAATGTCATTATTATTATGTCGGCCTAATTAATTGTGAGTCGTGGAATCTATAATTCATAAGTATATTATAAATTATTTATCTTGATTCAATTCGGGTCGTTATATCTTACATCTTATGAAAATGTACAACAACTATAATATATATTTTTTGTCTGAAAATAAATATTACTATATCTTAACCTTTTAAATAGTTTAATTAAAATTTAACACAAAATTAATGAAATTTTATTGTTCATCTTAAGTTTATAAACGTTTATACTGAAGAAAGTATATATATATACATATATAAACCTCATAAAAATCAAACTAAACTATCACACTTATTTTGGTATGAAGAAAGCACTGATAGAACATTTAAATGGAATATTACCCTTTGTACGACGCCATTTTGAATACGGATGGGTGAGCTATGAGGTTTCTTTTCCGATTTTCTATGACTAGAGTTTTTATTTCCCATTGAGGAGTAAACTTTTTAAAACTGCAATCTCAAAGAAAATAAAACATAAGAGGACCAAAGACCATCCATTTATAGTTACACAACAATATATTATGGAATAGACTTGACATGTGCTACAATCAAACCAAAGTATAATCAACATTTATAAGCGATATTTATTACCTTATACCAAAAATTTATAAAAATATATTGACAATGATGACCTTTATAAATACTTGTTTCACGATATCACGATTTTGACTACCACGATTAAACTACTACCCCTCTGTTTTAAAATATATGACGTTTTAAGAGTTAAATTTTGTTCCAAAATACTTGACGTTTTACTATTTCCAAAACATTTTTGCTTTTGTTAAGAATCGTTTCCCTCTGTTACCTTCAATTACATCCGTTTAGCTTGGAGTTAACGTGTTATTGGGTGCTTCTACTTACAGCTTCCTTGGCATGATGGTTTCCTTATTATAGTACACCTTTTATTCATAAGTTTCCTTGTCTGGTTACCTCTAATTCATGGAAGGGTATCGTTGATTGACTAGGAAAAGGATAGGTCTGATCTTTGAGATCTTGGTTAATTATAGTAGGACTCTCCATTGTATGTGTATATATACGTCGTTATATGATAATAAAAACTATGCATCTGATACTTTTCATGGTACCAGCGCTGGTTTTATTCTGTTAAAAACAAACCATCTTCAAACCTTCAACTTGCACGATGACTACTCCGGGTGATAGTGCGAAAAACACCACCGTGGATGTGATGTCCCCGTATTACATCCACGCGTCAGATAACCCCGGCCAAATCTTCGTTAGCGAGATTCTCCGCGATGGAACTTATGGCGACTGGGAGAGTGAGATGAGCAATGCTTTGTTCGCAAAGAACAAGATAGGCTTCGTTGACGGATCGATTCCTAAGCCAGCAGAGACTTCGTCGGAATTGATGCTTTAGAAAAGGTGCAATGCTATGGTCAAAGGTTGGCTTAACTGTGCCACGTGATAGAATATTAATAGTGATTCTCTAGTATCTCACGTAAACTAGTATAGATATGTATATATGTGTATATCATTATGTTAGGTAGGTAGATCTCTCCTAAACCATTGAGGAGATTACATTAGATCCTAAATAATAGGACTTAGCTTTGTATATATATACTGACATTGTGAATACAAAGGGCAAGGACCATATTCCTTTATGGTATCGAGCAACCCTAATTAAGGCTGCCCATCCTCACTCTCCCTCTCACGTTTCTTTTTCTCTTCCTTTCTTTTCTGTGTTCATGGCCCCTCAAGCCCAGTTGCACCCGGATTTTATAGTCGGCAACATTAAGAACTGGATTCCGATCATGCTTGAGCCAGAGACGGGAAAGTATGTGTCTTGGGCGGAATTATTTCGAATCCATTGCCGTGTGTTCGAGGTCATTGATCATATTATTCCTCCTACACCGGATGAAAAGGGCAAAGCTGTGGAGACGTCTGACGAGGATAAGGCATTATGGTCGAGATTAGACTCTCTAGTGCTACAATGGATCTACGGGACTATCTCCCCCGATCTGTTACAGATGATTCTCGAGCCAGGGTCCACTGCACATAAAACATGGGAACGTTTAGCAGGGATCTTTCTGGACAACAAACACTCCCGTGCGGTTCAGCTTGAGAACCAATTCTCCGTGGTTCATCTAGATGATTTTCCAGGGATATCTGCCTATTGCAAGGAATTGAAAAGCCTTGCTGATCAATTGGCTAATGTAGGCGCACCAGTCTCTAACAACAAAATGGTTCTTCAAGCAATTGCCGGATTAACCGAGAGTTACGACAGTGTTGCGACGATTATTCAACAGAGCAATCCTCTACCCTCCTTTTATGAGGCTCGCTCGAGGTTGATTATGGAAGAATCACGCAAAGCAAGGTAAGCAAGCATCGCCTCTAGTGCAGCAAACTCCACACTCATGGAAACTACTGATGGGTTTGACGAAGCTAAAGAACACTCCAGCGTGCACAGCAGCCATCATCGACCCAATAAGAGGACTGACGGACAGAATACGGGTCGTGGCAGACGGACAAGGGCAGGGGAAACGCAATCAGAATGGTGGCCGTCAGCAAGATGGAAGGGTACAGTCTGGAAGGGGCCGTGGTCGTGGCAACCCCAACTCTAACTCATGGCAGGGGCAACAATTTCCTGCTTGGTGGAATTATCTAACATGCCCATTTATGCCGCAGCCTTGGGCTTCTCCTCCATGTCCATATCCGACAAATGGATGGACTCATCCTACTAATCCTGGCCCCAATTGTGTATTGGGCCCGCGTCCAGCCCAGGCGTAAAATGCCTATGGACCCGATCCTTCTTCATCTTCTTCTTATATGCCTACAGACATTGAGACAGCCATGCATACAATGTCGTTAAATGTTCCCGACGACAACAGTTACATGGACACCGGGGCCACTTCTCACATGACGGGTTCCACAGGTAATCTCACGTCTTATTTTAATTTGAGCTATAGCCATAAATTTATTACTGTGGGTGATGGTAGCACTATTCCTATTCTAGGATACGGACAACAAACTTTACCCCCTCCCTTTCCACCTCTTCAGTTATCTAATGTCCTTCATGCTCCTAAATTGGTTAAAATTATTTGTTCGTCGCTTTACCACTGACAATAATGTATCTATTGAATTTGATCCTTTTGGGTTTTCTGTGAAGGATATTCGAATGGGGGGCCAGTTAATGAGATGTAATAGCACTGGCGATCTCTATCCCATCACCAACAATTCCAGTCACTCCAAAATTTCTCCATCAACTTTTTCTGCTTTTTGTCCTCGTTTATGGCATAATAGATTAGGTCATCTAGGAGCACCTATTTTTCGCTCTCTTTGCAACAATAAATTTATTCCTTGTACGAATGCTAAACTAGATGGTATTTGTGACTCTTGTGATTTTGGTAAACATGTTAAGTTGCCTTTCTTTCCGTCTTAGTCGATTACTCTCTTACCTTTTGATATTATCCATAGTGATTTGTGGGCTTCTCCCGTTTTGAGCTCCTCGAGACATAAATATTATTTGGTATTTCTTGATGACTTTACAAATTTTCTGTGGACTTTTCCGATTGGTCAAAAGTCTCAAGTGCCGGCCATCTTCTTGTCTTTCGGTACTTATATATCCACTCAGTTTGAGCGGACCATTAAATGTTTTCAATGTGACAATGGGCGGGAATTTGACAATAACCAATTCAAATCCTTCTTCCGGGACAAGGGTATGAGTTTTCGATTTTCGTGTCCTCACACTTCTTCCCAAAATGGTAAAGCCGAAAGAAAAATTCAGACTATTAATAATCTTGTTCGTACCCTTCTCTCTCATTCATCCATGCCATCATCATTTTGGCATCATGCGTTAGCAATGGATACGTACCTCCTTAATATTATCCCAAACAAAGGCCTCGAAAATCAATCTCCTACTCAAATTCTTTATCGTCGTGACCCTTCCTACTCTCATCTACGAGTATTTGGGTGTCTATGCTTTCCTCTCTTATTCCTTCTACCACTATAAATAAAGTTCAGAATCGGTCAAATCCATGTGTTTTTTGGGATATCCACCAAATCATCGGGGGTTCAAGTGTTATGATCTTACAACACATAAAATTCTAATTTCTTGTCATGTTGTGTTTGATGATTTTTTTTTTCCGTTTGCTCACCACAAGAATTTACCAACTGGGAATAGGGATTACTCCTTCCTGGATCCTCCTCTCAATCCCCTGTTCCATGGTCTGTTTTCCCCATCGGCCCAACCAACAACTTCTACAGATCAGCCCACAACTCATCCAAGTCCCACTGAGGCCCAGATACCACAACCCCTGGCCCAATCATCACCATCCCGCTCTACTGGACCCCCCACCCCTGCTAGCCCGTCTCTTTCTAGGCCTAGTCCTCCTGGTTCCACCCTTTTGGACCAGCCCAGTAACCGAGCAGATCAGTCCACGGCTGTTCCTTCCTCTTTGGAGTCAGTTCCCACTCCAGCCCCGATCTCTCAGTCTCGGTCCATGACCACCCATAGTATGAGTGGAATTGTTAAACCCAAGCATCAATTCAACCTTTTTTCATCTCTCTATCCTTCCCCTATCCCGTCAAACCCAAAGTTTGCGTTGTCCGACCCTAATTGGAAAGCAGCTATGGTTGATGAATTTGATGCTCTAATTAAAAATAAGACGTGGGAACTAGTACCCCATCCATCTAATTTGAATGTTATTCGTAGTATGTGGATTTTTTCTCATAAAAAGAAATCTGACGGTTCTTTTGATAGGCATAAGGCCCATCTTGTAGGCGATGGTATGTCTCAACAGGTTGGGGTTGATTGTGCAGAAACATTCAGTCCGGTTGTTAAACCCGCTACGATCCGTACTGTTCTCAGTTTGGCACTTGCTAATTCTTGGACTATCCATCAGTTGGATGTCAAGAATGCTTTCCTACATGGTGCTTTACAAGAGACTGTGTATATGCATCAACCTATAGGTTTCCGTGATTCATCTTATCCGGACTATATCTGTTTACTGAAGAAATCTCTATATGGCCTTAAACAGGCGCCTCGGGCTTCGTATAAGAGTTTTGCTGATTTTATGTTTACCATGGGCTTCAGTCATAGCAGATCGGATCACTCCCTGTTTATCTATTCTCGTGGGCATGATACAGCCTATCTGTTATTATATGTCGATGACATAATCCTTACTACATCATCTGCTGCACTTCGGGACTCTATCATGACCACTCTTACGTCTGAATTTGCTATGAAGGATCTTGGGGCGTTGAACTATTTCTTGGGTATTGCTGTTACACACGTTGATGGGGGCTTGTTTTTGTGTCAAAGAAAATATGCTGAGGATATTTTAAATAGAGCCGGCATGCTCTCTTGCAATCCCTCCTTGACTCCAGTCGACACTAATGCCAAACTAAGTGCCTCCGCTGGGACTCCTTATGACGATCCCACCCATTTTCGGAGTTTGGCCGGGGCTTTGCAATATCTGACTTTTACTCGGCCCGACATTAGTTATGTAGTTCAGCAAATCTGTTTGCATATGCATGATCCTCGGCAAGAGCATATGACTGCCCTCAAACAAATTCTACGATACATTCGAGGGACTATCGAGCTTGGATTACATCTCTCGAAGTCTTCTTGCACATCTTTAACTGCCTACACTGATGCAGATTGGGGCGGCTGTCCCGATACCCATCGGTCTACTTCGGGGTATTGCATTTTTCTTGGGGATAATTTAATCTCGTGGTCGTCCAAACGACAACCAACACTCTCTCGTTCCAGTGCCGAGGCAGAATATAGGGGAGTGGCTAATGCTGTGGCCGAATCTTGTTGGCTACGCAATTTACTACTCGAACTCTGTCTTCCTCTCTCGAAAGCTACTTTGGTCTACTGTGACAATATCAGTGCAATTTATATTTATCAGGGAATCCAGTTCAACACCAACGTACTAAGCATATTGAACTTGATATTCTGTTTGTTCGAGAGAAAGTGGAGAAAGGCAAGGTTCGTGTTCTACATGTTCCGTCCTGTTATCAACTCGCTGACATTTCACGAAAGGGCTTCCGCGCGTTCTCTTTAATGATTTTCGGGACAGTCTCAGCATCCGTCCTCCTCCCGCTTCGACTGCGGGGGTCTAATAGAATATTAATAGTGATTCTCTAGTATCTCACGTAAACTAGTATAGATATGTATATATGTGTATATCATTATGTTAGGTAGGTAGATCTCTCCTAAACCATTGAGGAGATTACATTAGATCCTAAATAATACGACTTAGCTTTGTATATATATACTGACATTGTGAATAAAAAGGGAAAGGACCATATTCCTTTACCATGGACAAAGAAATAAGGAATAGTGTAAAGTATGTAGAGACAACGAAAGAGATTTAGGATGATCTTGAAGAACGTTTCGGAAAAGAAAGCGTACCGCGAGCATACGAGCTCAAAAAACGTTGACCATGACAAGGAAAGATAACCTTTCTGTTTCAGCTTATTACACGAAATTAAGGGCACTCTGGGATGAATTTCAGTCCATATCGCCCTTACTAAAGTGTGGATGTGGAAAGTGCAGGTGTGATGTTTCAAAGAAGCTGCAGGATTTGAGTGAACGAGAGCGATTGTATGAGTTTCTCATGGGACTCGATGAATCATTCGGAACAATAAAGACTCAAATCTTGAGCACAAAGGAAGATCACCACGGCTCGAAAACCAGGAATTGAGGCAGCCGCACTTCAAGTGGCTGGACAGAGGTCAGAAAACGAAATTCATGACAGAAGAGGAGGACCACATCGTGAGAGACCAAAGTGCAGTCATTGTGATAAGATTGGGCATACGAAGGAACATTGTTTCAAACTAGTGGGATACCCTTCAGACTGGAAACGAGGCCCGCGCCACAACAATGAGAAGCGCAGTACGCAGCATAGTAGTGGAAGGGGACCTCGAGCAGCCCAAGTAAAAGAGGCTGGCCCAAGTAAAAGAGGCTGGCACACTGGAACATAAACTTTCTGAGCAGAGTTCGATCGCAGGCCTTAATAACGAGAAGTACGCCAAGTTACTGGAATTCTTTGGTGCTGAAAAGACTAACATTGTAGTTAACCCCCCAAATATCAGCATGGCTGGTAAGAATGTTTTTGATAATTCCTGGATAATAGATTCCGGAGCCACAGAACATATAACTTGTGATGCAGGAGTGTTGAAAAATAAATGGGACTATGGAAGTGGTGTGCCCGTGCAAATTCCAAATGGAGATCACATCCCAGTTAAAGGCATCGGAAACACGATATTACCAAATGACCTTAAATTGAATCATGTCTTAAATATTCCAGATTTTAAATGTAACTTGTTTTCAGTTAGTCGAATGACGAAGGACATGAACTGCTCACTCACATTTTTTCCTGACTTTTGTGTTATACATGACTTACCCTCGAGGAGACTGATTGGAGTGGGTAGGCAGCAAAATGGACTTTACCAACTAGAGCCATCAAGAAGGAGAGGTACATTTTTTTCTGTCAACACCAATCCACAAATCTGGCATCAAAGGTTGGGACATGCGTCGAGTATCAAGAACATTTCATTTTTAAATATTCGAAATAATTTTGGTCATTGTGACTCATGTTTGAGGGCAAAACAATCTAGGCTTCCATTTTCTACGAGTGCTATTAAAACTACTTCTTGTTTTGAATTATTGCATTGTGACATTTGTGGTGGATATAGAACTGCTTCCTTTTCTGGAGCCAATTATTTTCTTACTATCGTTGATGATTATAGCTGAACTGTTTGGGTTTTTATCATGAAAAATCAATCTGAGGTGTCTTATTATTTACCCATGTTCTGTAATATGATTAATACCCATTTTGAGAATAAAGTCAAGCGCATTAGGGCCGATAATGGGGATGCATTCCAGTCTAGTCGCATGATAGACTATTATGTCCAGCACGGAATCACTCTAGAAACCTCTTGTACGGACACACCACAATAAAACGGTGTGGTCCAACGTAAGCACATGCACATACTTGAGGTTGCTAGGGCCCTCCGATTTGAAGCTGGCCTACCCATTGAGTTTTGGGGTGAATGCGTTTTGGCAGCTGTCTATATCATAAATAGATTACCCTCACCAGTTGTTGCAAATAAAACACCCTTCGAAGTCTTATTAAAAAGAAGCCCCACTTACGACCATCTTCGTGTCTTTGGGTGTCTTGTTTATGCAAAAGATAACAAAAAAGGAAAAGATAAGTTTGGTAAAAGAGGGAGACCTTGTGTTTTTGTAGGTTATCCAAGCTCACAGAAAGGTTATAGGGTATACGAGGGTCCGCTCCCGAGTTTTTAAGTGAGAGAAAGGAAAGGAAGGGGAGGGAAGAGGAGGGGAGAGAAAGGGAGGGGAGGGAATTTGAAATCTTTCTAATGCGCTCCCGAGTTAAGAAGAAAAGAGAAGGAAACATTCAACTTTCCTTCCTCTTGCTCTTGAGTTTGGAAGGAAATGAGAGGAAATTTAAAAAAATCATACTAGTTTTACATTAATTTCCTTTCTTTCCTCCTAATTCCTCTCACTTTTGGAATGATTTAAAAGGAGGGAAATTTTATTTTCTTTTCTCTCTACTTCCCTCACTAAAAAACTCGGGAGCACAAACCAGAAAGAAAATATTTTAGATTTCCCCCATTTTCCTTTCTTTTCTCCCATTTTTAAGACTCGGGAGCAGAAAATGGGAAGATATACACAAGTCGAGATGTCAAGTTCTTTGAGACACAATTTCCGTTCAAGGATGGTATGGCAGAACAAAGAAATAATGGGTTGTTGAATAGGAGAGAACAAGAATGGGAGGATTATGAGTCCACGAATGAAGTTCAAGTAATAGAAGGAACGACATCCCAAATCGGATCTGAAACACGGAACCCGGATGTACCACAAGAACCCCAAGATAGGCAGACAACAAGACAACAACATACTTAAATGTCGTAGAAGATGGGGTGCGAAGAAGCAGTCGACAGCATCACAAGCCAAGCCACTTTCAAGACTTTGACGTTGACTTGCCACAATCAGTTGACCATTCGCTGCCCACTCCCGAATCAGGAACCTCGACGGTACATCTTTTATCTCACTTTGTCTCATATAAAAGGTTTTTTCCTGCTCATAAATCGTTTTTGGCGGCCATCACCTCTCATGATGAGCCAAAGTATTTTCATCAAGCTGTCAAGGAACAAGCTTTGTGTGAGGCAATACAAAAGGAGAATCAAGCACTAGAAGCAAACGGAACATGGACCTTGGAGCATCTACCCGAGGGAAAGCAGGCCATTGATTCAAAATGGGTATACAAAATAAAGTATAAGCCCAACGTAGAAGTGGAAAGATATAAAGCACGACTTGTCGCCAAGGGCTTTACATAAGTGGAAGGCATTGATTTCCATGAAACTTTTTCCCCGGTTCGAAACTCGTCACAGTACGAACGTTGCTTGCTGTGGCTGTCAAGAAAAAATGGTCCCTTCAGCAACTTGATGTAAATAACGCATTCTTATATGGAGACTTGGCGGAAGAAGTTTATATGAAGATTCCTCAAGGTTTTGCACGAGAAGGAGAAAACCGTGTTTGCAAGTTACATAAGTCATTATATGGGCTTCGGCAGGCGTCACGCAATTGGTATAAAAAGTTCACCGAGGCACTCGTTAGTTATGGCTTCAAGCAATCAAAGGCTGACCATTCCATTTTCGTTCTTGAGAAAGGAACCAAATATATTGCATTCCTAATATACGCAGACGATGTTATTTTAGTAGGAAACAACGATGCTAAAATGAGAGACGTCAAACATTACCTCAATGCCAAATTTAGCATCAAGGATTTGGGACAGCTTAAGTACTTTCTCGGCATGGCACGATCTCCAAATGGTTTAGTTCTTAGTCAACGCAAGTACACGCTCGACATTCTTGAAGAAACTGGGATGCAAGGTCGTCGACCGAGCCGTTTTCCAATGGAGCAGAACCTTAAGTTGAACCTTGACGATGGCACACCCAAGGTTGATGCAGGCATGTATCGAAGACTTGTAGGCATACTTCTTTATCTCACTGTCACGAGACCGGACATTACATTCGTAGTAAATATGTTGAGCCAGTTCCTTAGTCGACCTCGTCAAACATATATGGATGCTGCATATAGAGTCCTACGGCACCTAAAATCTTCTCCTGGCCAGGGCATTTTTTTTCCAGCAAGTGATAATTACAAGCTGGAGGCCTATTGTGATGCCAATTGGGGCGGTTGTGCTATGTCCCGGCGATCCAGTTCAGGTTATCTCATCACTCTTGGAGAAGGACCGATCTTTTGGCGCACCAAGAAACAGACTGTGGTTGCAAGATCTTCCACCGAGGCTGAATACCGAGCTATGGATGCAACGGTTTGTGAAGTAGTTTGGTTACGCTGGCTGCTTAATGATTTATGTGCTCCACAAAACGTGCCCACGTCCTTGTTCTGCGATAACCAAACTGCAAGACACATCGCTAACAATCCCATGTTCCATAAACACGTTGAAATGGACTGTTATTTTGTTTGAAAACGTGTCGAACGTAAGGATGTCATACCTTGCGTCATCTCCACCTCCAGTCAAGTGGCGTACATCTTCACGAAAGCACTCGGGATGGAACGCTTTCATTTTTTGTTGGGCAAGTTGGGTGTTCGAAATCTTCACAGTCCAACTTAAGGGGGAGTGTTAAGAATCCTTACCCTCCGTTACCTTCAATTACATCCGTTTAGCTTGAAGTTAACGCGTTATTGGTTGCTTCTACTTACAGCTTCCATGGCATGATGGTTTCCTTATCATAGTACACCTTTTATTCATAAGTTTCCTTGTCTGGTTATACCTCTAATTCATGGAAGGGTATTGTTGATTGATTAGGAAAAGGATAGGTCTGATCTTTGAGATCTTGGTTAATTATAGTAGGACTCTCCATTCTATGTGTATATATACGTTGTTATATGATAATAAAAACTAGAGTAAGTCTCTTGTAAAACGCGTTTTACACTAGGCTTAGTGTAAAACGTGTTTTATTAATAACAGCAAGTAGGGTTTAAGAGACGCGGTGGCATAAGTGTAAATATTTGAAACTTATGAAATCTCAGGAGTCATATTTTAAAACTGCAGGAGGCATATTATGAAATTGAAGGAGGCATATTTTTGGAACTTCACATCAGGCACTTTGTAAAACCATAAACAGGCATTTTTTTCAAAAGAGACACTTCTAAATTTTAAAGCATTCATTTTTATAAGTGCATGTTGAGTTTTTTTTTACTAAAAATCTCAAGAGGCATATTTTGAAACTGGAGGAGACATGTTTTAAAACTGGAGTTTGAAACTGGAGCAAGCATGTTTTAAAACTGGAGGAGACATATTTTTATACTGCAGGAGGCACATTTTTAAACTAGAGCAGGCATATTTTTGGAACTCCACATCAGGCACTTTGTTAAAAGTTCAAAAAAATCTCAGGAGGCATGTTTTGAAACTGGCGGAGGTATGTTTTGAAACTGCAGGAGGCACATTTTTTAACTAGAGCAGGCACTTATTTTTTCTCAAAAAAATGCACTGTTAAAAGTTCAAAAAAAGTGTCTCCTCTAGAGTTAAAACATGCCTGCTCTAAAAAAGTGTCTCCTCTAGAGTTAAAATATGCCTGCTGTGAAGTATTGAAAAATGCCTCCTCTTGTTTTAAAATGTGTCTGCTGAGATTTTCATGAGTTCCACTTATTTACAAAATTGCCACCGCGTCTTTTAATCCCTCTTAAGCCGTTATTTGAAAAACACGTTTTACACATAGTTAGTGTAAAACACGTTTTTTACAAGATTTTGTGTAAAAACTATGCGTCTGATACTTTTCAGCTATCGTATACCAATTATACCCTCATTCATTAGTTGTGAGTTATCTCTTATTTAAGCATTTAATGACCTAGGTAGTTGAATTTTTTTAGGGGTAGACAAGTCCTTTTTATATGTATTAATTTCATTTCTTAATATATGTGAAAAGGTCTAAAACGACATGTATTTTGAAACAGGCGGAATCTATACTATTATTAAAAGCACAAGGCATGCCAAAAAAGGAATTTTGGCGCTCAAAAACGTCACTTTCATATCCTCTTTAAACGGAAATTTCAAACGTCGTCGTTTGAGAGCCTTTTTTTTTCTTTTTTTTTTCGGTTTGGCTGGAAACCACACGTCCGTACTCTCGCCTCCCCTCCTCCCTCCTCATTTTTCCTCTCCTTCTTTCTCTTTCTAGAAACACACACACACACACTCTCTCTCCTTCTTCTCCCACAAATCTGTCTTCCTCTCGACCTCTCTCTTTCTCCCCCATCGCCACCCACACCTACACCGAACCCATCGCCGTCAACTCCTCCGTCCTTCCCCAAATATTTCTTCCGCTCCGGCTTTCTCCTTCACTCCCCCACCACCACCGCCGTCGCTTTATTTTCATCATCGCCGTCGCTTTAATTTCGTCATCGCCTCCGCCGCCGCCAAAGGAAGAAGTAGCAGCTCCACTTCCATTGCCACCGCCACCGCTTCACTGACTCCACCTCCAACGAAATCAACCTATCTACACAAATCTGTAGCTTTAAATCTTCGATGATCTGCCTCAAATTAGCTGATTTCCGGAGGGTTTGGGGAGGAAAGTGAATTTGGGGAAAAATATGCCGACGCAAATAAGGTACTTTCTCTCTCCTTATCCAACTTCTCGATTTGCTTATCTGATTAGTTCAATATTTAGGTTTATGATTTGGGTTTTTAAATTTTGGTTATTGGTTTCGGATTTTAGTGTTCTTTTTTTTTTAATCTGTTGAATTGCGTATAATCTTGCTGTGACGCAGATGGTGAAGATGAGAAGAAGAATATGGAAGTAGTGGCATAGCTGATTGCAGTTATTGATTTTTTAGGTGTTTGTGGTTGAAACCTACCTCAAAAGTTCATTTGGTCATGCAATTGTGTAATTTTGACTTTGCAATTATTGATTTTTTAGGTGTTTGTGGTTGGAATTGTGGTCCACAAAGTGAGAATGTGACTATGTGACTGGTGTCATCGAGTGCAAGCATAAGCGACAGTTCGAGGTACGCAAATACTACTGCAATCAGATTTAATACTTTATTGACTCAAAGTTATGAAGATTTTGTAACTTCCTGAATTAGGTTTTGAAATTTGATTTTACGGCCTTTTATTTCTTCCTTGAATATTTAATCTATTAGCACAAGTCACTTACATTTCATCATTTGTTCCTTCAGTTTGTTCATGCAATTATTTTGTAAAGCAATTGTAAGCTTCAACTATGAAAGAGTTGTTCCTTAAATATTTTTTACTTAGGACATGTCAATTACATTTCTTCTGGTCCTTCATGGAAGATTTGAACCTGAAATTTAATAAATTGAAAATAGATGCAAGTATGAAAATAGCTTTCATGTAGATTGAATGTTACTTCCCTGATGTCTCTAGAACAATTCGGTATGAATTTGTTTGGTCACCAGTTCATTTGTGCTATTTTTTATCTGTACTGAAATGGTGGTATATGTATGCTTAGGTAATTAATGAATACTCCCTCCATCCCAAAATGATCTTCACTTTTGACTATTCAAACTTTTTAAGGTTATCAACACTTGCTTCACTAGCCATGTTGTGTTTATGAACATTTTAGCCTAAATTGTAGAAATGACAATAACTTTTTGGGACAATGAAAAATGGCAAATGAGATCATGTTGGTTCAGTTCCACACAACAATTTTTGAGTGATAACACCTCCGTTCAAATTGATAGTATGTGATATAGAACCTGCAAAAGTTGATTGGTCAATGAACGGCAGTTTAGTTTCTTCATTGGAATTCTACGTTGAAGGAGGTAAATGGATAGTGTAAGGGTTTTTTAAAATTGTTTTATTTGTATAACTGAAAACCACACAAACACACACTTAAACGCACACACGCATCAAACAATTTTTTTTTTAATTTCTGGTGTTTCTCTGTGAAATACTCCCCCCGTTTCACGTCACTTGATACTTTTTTACTGCAAATGGTCCAGTTAAGGTTGTTTTGACCAAGAGTTATTACAAATTTTAATGATCCTAATGAAAATTTAACAATTATAAAATGATTTACTATTAAAAATACTTTCATTAACTATTTTTAAATTTTTATTACCATTATCAAATTTTAATGATCATTTTGGGACGGAGGGAGTACTTCGGTATTTGATGAAGTTAGTTAGTGGTAATTTGATGGTGAAGGGTTAAGTGGTTGGTTTGTCAAGTGGATTTTGGAGTAAAACTTGCTGCATGAATGAGAGTAAGATAGGATTGTAGTTTTTATTTTATTTTCTATAATTTTTCTTGATTAATTGTTTTTGGTATTTATATGCAGGTGATTCTACATTATTATTCGATTGTTCAACTTGACTGCTTTTGGGGTCAAGTAGGTTGTAGGCCTGTTTGGCAATTTGTAATGGGTTAGATTGAAATGTGATTTGCTAAGTGCTGTTATTTCTTTGAATGTGGAATAGTCAATGTCAATTAGTATATTGAATATTAGTTTCAATAGAATATTTACTTTTTACCCCAACGATTTTTAAAAAAACACAAACACAACAAACGTTTCTTCTAATTTTCGCCATTTCTTTTGTGAAATAGGTGTTGAGAAGCTGAGAACCAAATAAGAGGAGGTTGACTCTAGATCTTTTGGCACCATAAAGTGAAGAGCAGAAAAAAAGGTTTGTCAATGTCTCTGTGTCTTCCATAAGTTGTTACCTTTTTATTGTGTGTTGGGTTTGATTTTTTGTTCTTTTTTTTTTGGGGGGGGGGGGAACAGAATATGCTAGCTTTCTATTTCTAGCTCTCTGATGGTTTCTATTGCCAGTCTAGAAAAAGAGGTGTACCCTCAAACAACAATTTCACATGAATTGAATAAGAATATGTGATTTTTTTTTCCTTTAAAAAAAAAAAAAAAAAAAAAACTTTGTTGTTTCCTAAAATTTTGACATTCATTTTTATTACTCCTGCCGTCCCAGTTTAAGGTTTTTCCTTCCCATTTTGGTCTATCCCAGTTTAAAGTTTGTACTTGCTTTATTCCATAAATGGAAAAGAAGGAATAGTGCTTTGGAGAATCTTGCCCTCCAAAATTTCATTTAATTACAAAAAAAACCATTACTTACCTAACTTACTTTCACCCAATTGCTTCATGAATAGTGTTTTAGGCATTCATATCCTTCACTCTCTACTTTTGGTTGATTCATTTCCTTTGTTATTGGCTTGGTTTCTTAATAAGTGTGCATAGTCAAAGTAAATACCTTAAAGGTATTTTTTTTCCTCATTATTTGTTGTTTCCTTTGTGAAATAGGTGCTGAGAAGGCAAGAAGACAAGAACAAAATAAGAGGACCTCAGTGTAGACGATATTTGCTCAAGTTATTCCGTCCCCATAAAGGTACTTTTTCCTTATCCCTCTTTACATATTTCGCACCTCACTTGCTCCATCTGAATCAAGTCAGGGTTAAGAAGGTTGTTTTGATAGTTATTGAAATTGTTGATAGAGATAAGCAGAGACTTTACATAAGAGAAAGAAAGACACTTACAGATAAAGGTTTGTCGAAAATAAACCGCTTCTTTACCAAAAAATTCAATCGAGCTATCTCTTTTAGATCTGAAGGAAAAACGAATAAAGGGATGTGAAAAATCGTGAATGGAAGACGACGTGAAGATGAACGTATGCTGACTTAGCAAGGTCAGGCGGCGTGAAGTCATGAGGAGGCGGTGCGTTGAGTGCTGTGTTTTGGGTTTTGAGGATAGAGAAAGATTCTACTTTTTGTTTGACTTTAGAGAGATGAAAGAAAGGTTTTTGTTTTGTTTTTTGGTTTGAGTTTTGGGCAGTAGAGGCTCAGTAGTACACCTATACTACAACCTCTATTATTATGCCTAAGAATATGATACTATATGAAAGACTTTTATGGCCGAGGGAAACCTTTTACAAATTTGATGTTTATAATCCAAAATAAATGTGGACTGTGATATTTTATTTAACTTTATTTCAAGTTAGTAAAAAGAAAAGTTTTATTTAGTGCATCTTTGGTGGTGTTGGTCGTTGTTGGTATAGAAACTGAGATAGAGACGTAGAGAGAGAATCTAGGAGATTAGAATGGTACAAAAAGATAGTGGGATTGTGGGATTAAAGGGAAGGGGGGGTTAGTATGGGAAATGAAGATTTTTTTTTTATTATTAAAGGGGGCGGGGACAAATGTTATTCTTAGTAATGGAAGATTTATTATCCTAACACTAAAGTTGTTACAGTAGTGGAGGTGGGGTGGAAGTTTAACCACCCCCCCCCCCCCCCCCCCCCCGTCCCTTCTAAAGAGTGTAGCTTTGCCTATACTTTATTACTCATATGCCCACTTCGTTGACTGCAGATGGAGTACATAAAGTTTTTGATCCTGATTTGCCCCCGACATATTTACGGTTTCAATATGAGTAAATTTATGTGTAGGGCCAATTTTATCCCTTGCACTCTTGGGGGTGGATACGCTTAGGTGTTAATCATGTCAAGAGAAATGAAGGCACTATTGTTGTAATCTTGCAAATGTGCCGTATAAGGAAGTTTCGAGGTCAACTTCGTTTATCAAACACTTTTAAGTTGCCAAGGATTATTCTTTTATTCAAATGTCCAACAAATACAATACTTTTATAACAGATGGGTAAATTATAAATGTATTTTTTTTGTGAATCAGGTAAGGAGAATGACAAGAATGAAAGAAGAGGTACTTCAATGGAGCCGATGTTTTCTGTTCAAGTTCTTCCTTCACTTCAAGATTTTCCGTCAACATAAAGGTATACCTTCTGTCTAATTCTCTTTCTGTTTTTCATATGACATTCTCTGCCTCAATAAACTCAGATTTAATAAGTACCCCTTTCAGTAAACTGAGATGGCAGCAACATTGTAAACTATTTAATCCCAAAAGTAACATCTGTCCATCGGCATTTTACGCTTTGAGGCTTGAAGAAGAGGCGATGGCGGCGGCAAGCGTTTAAGACACACTAAGGAGAAGTGGGAAGCATATGCAGTTGTGGAGAACAGGTTAGAGTGATGTATAGAGAGAGGGGATGAATATGATAGAAACTGATGATTGTGTTCGTGGAATGGTGATGGTGGTGGCGTCGCGGTGTCTGCGGCAATGACGATCGGTGGGGGTGAAAGAGTTCTCGAGAGAGAAGTTGGGAGGAGAGAATAGATATTTTTTTTGGAGGAAAGGAAAGAAAAAAAGTTATGGAAATGGAAATGGTCACGCTTATGTGTAGGCTTAATTAGCTGTAATTTCAATTGTCAAAAAGTTAATTAAGGTGATAAACAAAATTTGTGGAGAGATTTGTGGCAGGTCATGTGAAAGAGGTTAGTTTTCGAAGACACTCTCTACTTTTTTTTTTCTTTATTCACAAATTGTATCATTCTTTTGTTTAACATAGGATGATTTTTTTTTTTCCTTTTTAAATCTGAAAATGGAATACATCTACTCTTAGATTTGTGGCAGGTCATGTGGAGTATTTTTTTTTATTGGGAAATGGGTTGACATGGAAAAATGGAAAGCTGTAAGGTAGGCGTAGAAGGATGGTGGCGGTGAGAATGGTCTACTAATGCAGTATAAATATGTCATTCTATCTTTTTTAAACTAAATAAATATTTTTTTGAAGTTATCTCTTTTATATTGAACTCAAACCACGTTTCTTCAATTTGCAAACTGAGATTTGGAATTTAGTATAGCGTTAATGTATTATTTTTTTTATAAAATGCAATTACGAATATAATTATGACTATGAAAGGAAGCATGATTTTTTCTGTAAAATTTTCTTCATTTAGTTAAAGTTGCGTTTGTAATTACTAATTTGTACTCTTAGATTATAAATATCAATTATTAATGTTAATGGCTTTATTTTGATTTATTTTATTGAAAATTAAAAATATACAATATGAAATATAAGATGGTTTTCTTAAATATTAAAAACATTCAATTAAAAGGATAACTGTACTATGTAAGTTGTACTCCAAAAAGTTTACCTAAATGGTTAAGTTAAATTACTTCCTCCATTCCTGGTAAGTTGCAACATGGAAATGGAAAGGGAAACACAAAAATTAAGAAAAGAGAATAATGAGTGGTTGGGAGGAAGAGAGAGAATGAGTGGAGGATTATAAAAGTAATAAATAGTTTCCTTATTTGGCATTGTTGCAACTTAAGCCCAAAATGGCAAATTGTTGCAACTTACCCGGAACGGAAGGAGTATTTGTTATGGTAGATGCATACAATACTTTTTTCTTCATTTGATACTCACAACGAGGATCTATTATTGTAATATGTGAGTTGTATTTAAAAAACATTTTTCTTAATTTGATTTACACAACAAGGATACGGTAGTTTTCTTAAATATTACTCTCTCTGTCCCTAAATACTTAAATGAGTGTTCATTTAAAAAAAAAAAATTGGTCTCAAAATGAATGTTCATTTTAATCATAGCTTTATCTCTAAATTTTAATTATAATAAAAAATATTGGCCCGTGCAACGCGCGGGTGTAACACTAGTACAATCTTAAAGGAAAAGAGATCAGGTTGTTTGGTTGTTTGATGATAGCATGTGGGGCCAGGTTGAATGCCTAGTATGAAATTGAAACAATGGACTATGGTGAGTGTGTTAGTGCGTGTGATAGTGTGTGACTTAGTGTATGCAGAGCATGTTATTAGTATTGAATTCTAGTTAGTGTTAGACAATTAAACCATAAAACCATATAAATAAAGGCAGCTTAGGCAAAATGTGTAAATGTTTTATGCAAAACTGTAAAACTGTAAATATTTTTGGACAAAAAATCTATTCTAAAATCTATACTTAAAGTATATTAAAGTAGGCCAAAATGACTATGGGTACCACACCTCATCAAATCTTTGGTTTTCTTGTTTCTAAGCTTGCCAGTCGGATTCATGACATTAATACTAAAACCTTTCGGTTCTTGCTAATTAGTCACAAACAATATGTTACATGCTTAGTTATGGGTATTGGTACTTCAAGAATATGTAACAAGTCTACTCATAATTACAAAGTGTCTTATCATATATAACAATTATTCTCATAAATACAATGTGTCCATTGTACTTATGCATTATGTAAATACATATCAACTATTATAATGTTAATAATATGTCTAATAAGTCTTAGTACATATCATTATACCTCATTCAGTTAGAATAATAATAAGTAGAATTCATTATAGATGATTAATTACAATTGATATAAGACTATACAACTTACTTAGAACATATTACTATATATGTAGTTCTTAGATTAGGTGAATAGAATTACCAAATGATATAAGAAGATCATTAACTTTTCTAATATACTTGGTAAGAGTAGAAGCGCAACGGACTTTATATTTGAAGAGTCATTCTTTTTCCTCATTCAAACAAATAAGCAAGGAGAAGGAGAATTTGCTCATTCTCATTCCTTCTCATTTCACCAATGTTTGCTCTCGCTCATTTTTTGCAAAGAATAATCCATGGCAAATAGAAAAATATGTCAATTTCAAAAGATCGATATTTGTAAGTATTCCATAATCTCGCTTTATTTTTTTCGTTGTGTGTATCCTCTCTCGAGTGGTCTAGAATGCTTAACTTCTTTTGGTTTATGTTGATTATGATTATGATTTGATTATTGATTTATGTTTATTTTATGTTTTTTTATGTTTGTTATTTTCATATTTATTTTAGTTTTAAATTTATATTTTATTTTGTAAGTTTTTATTATTTATTTTGATTTTCTTCTTAATTTTTCTAATTCGATTATGTTTGTGAATGTTTTTTTTCTTTATTTCATATTATTAAACTTATATTTTCATATTTTTATTTACTTTTTTTCTTTTCTTTTTTTTAATTTTGATAGTATATCGTTTTAGTGAATTTCATTTTATATTTCTTATGTATTTAAATTTTGTTTTGCATTTCTAATTTTTAAGTCAATTTACACATTTATTTAAGTACAAGCTTTATTTTGTCTTCTTTCTTTAAGTTTTTTGTTTTGTATTAAGATTTATTTGTACTTTTGATTTTCATATGTTTGTTATTTTAAAAATTATTTAATTTTACTATTTATTTTATAATATTTCATTTTTCGCTTTGATTTGATTTTTTGATATTTTCTTTTGATTTAGTTTCAGAATATTATTTACTAATTCTTTTCGACTAAAAATTTGAATTTTCATATATATTTTTTATTTTATTTATTGAATTTTTAAAAATTAGATTTTTGTGTAGTTTAAATTATGTTTGTGAATGATTCTTTTTTATTTTTTATCATTTTTTTATTAATATTTGATTTCCAGATTTCAATTTAAATTCTTTTTTTATACTTTTTAACTTTAACTTTGATTTTGTATTATCTTTATAAATTTTCACTTTTTTATATTTATATGTTTCAATTATCTATTTTATTATACTCTTGAATTATTATTATTACTTTTTATTGATTAATATATAATTTTTTTATTTATATTTTATTTTATTTTCTCTTATGTTTTTTGTTTTGATATTGGATTTAGTTTTACTTTTGATTTTCTTTAGTAATTTTTTGTGTTCATTTTATTTGTTGTTGTCCTTTTTTTTTATATTTTAATCATGTTTATGAATGAATCCTATCAAGTTGCTGAAATTATGGGGAAAAAACAAGAAAACAAATCATAAAATCTATTATCTGCCTAATTTAAAAAATAACAATAATGATCATTTACGATATTAAGATTTTTATTTTATTTTTCCTTTTATATCTATTATTCTTAATTATGTTCATCTGATTTTCCATGTTGACATAAATCAAATTATATAGATTTATTACTTTGATTTGTTCATATTTATAAAAGATAACTATGGTAATATTTATAATTTATATTATTACTACTATTAACATAATGAAATATTTTTTGATTTAATTTTACTATTTTTGTTATATTTATTAAATTCGTTCTATCTTAATTTTCATGAGGTATATTATGACTAAATTATATAGGTTTATTCATCTATTTTTCATATGAATTGCAGGGAAAAGAAATGAGAAGATTCAAAGCAATTCAAAGATTGAAATTTTTGCACTGTGTTTGGACACAAAAAATATAGGAGCAATAAAAAGATCAAGAGATTTTAAAATTTTTATATTAAGTTTTTTATTGATTATATTATGAATTTTATAATAGGTTAATATGTTAAAAATTAATACAAAGAGAGAGACATAGAAGGAAAATATATAAATTCAAATATTATGTTCCCTTTATCCATAATTCTATAACAATTAAATTGAAAATATAAAATTTAATTAGAAAATTATCTGAAATATTATACCATCAATGTTGCCTTTTATCTGAAATTCTATATAAAATTTATAAAGCATATGGACTGTGTTTGAAAAAAAAAAAAAAAAGGTTCAATGCTCAACTCTTTCATACTCCTTTTCTTTCAAAAAAAAAAAAAAAAAAAAAAAAACTCTTTCATACTCCTTTTTCGTTCAATATATACCGTCAATAAATGCAAGCGATAGTTGAACAGTCACTCTTTATCATAATACAACCATTAATTAGTCTAATTAGTTAATTAATAAATATTTGGCTAATTTAAAAATATTTGTTCATATGAATTACTCCCTCCGTTTCATAATACACGTCGTTTTAGACTTTTTCACACATATTAAGAAATGCAATTAATACATATTAAAAAGACATATGTGCCCATAAAAGTATCCAATTACCTAGGCATTTAAGTGCTTATAAAAGAAATAGTTCACAATTAATGAATAAGAGTATAATACGTAAACAAGAGTAATTCTTTCTTGGTAATAATAAAACGTCAAATATTTTGGAACAAAAAATTTCTCCTACATGTATTATGAAACGGAGGGAGTAGTAAAATAATAGATGCTGGAATATAAAATGTCATGTGTGTTAAAACTCATTTGATGCATGCATAATGCACCTAACTACATGATTATATTCAAAAAATCGCATGTGAGAAAATGACATTAAGCGTCATTTAAAAAGAGTCCATTCATTTCTAATGAAAATCATGTTTTTAAACCAAACCATGTGATATCAACTACATAAATTGAAAAACTAGAAGACTTAATATGATAATATTTATTAGACCGTGGGTTATCATATATTTTCAGTTTCAAGCCTTTTGTATTATTTAATATTGACTATTTCACACTTCATTAATCTATTTAATATAATAGATAATTCATAATTGATAATTGATACTTTATACAATGTCATTAAATGTTCTATGGCAATATCAAAAGTTTCAATTATATTTCTGTTCATATTTAGTAGAATGAATGTAACTGATAATTGAATAGTTATCACTTTGTGTTTACATACAATAATCTATCTAATCTAATTAGATAATTAATGACCATTCATTGAAACAAGTCACTCATCACATTTATCTATTGGAAGGTTTTTCCGTTGTTATTAATTATTTCTAAACATTAACAAAAAAAAAAAAGTAAAAAATTATGGTATTCTTTGTGAAATGTGAAAATCATTAATGGTGTTTCAATAAATCACATTAATAATTATGTCATTTGAACTTACACATATGAATAACACAAGTCTAACGATCCAGTTAATGACCAAATTTTTAATCTTCCTTTACCTTCATTAATGATTTAAAAAAATACGATGCTCCTAATAACTAACAAGGATAAAAGAAAAAAACAAAAATTAAATACTCATATTCGTTTTAATTTATATCAGTCTCGCATTTAAACATTAGTATTTAATGCCAACAAGAGTTTTCTAGAAATATTAAAAAGTGGAAATATTTTTCGTTCAATATATACAGTTAATGAATGTAAGCGATAGTTGAATAGTCACCCTTTATCATAATACATCCATTAATTAGTCTAATTAGTTAACTAATAAATATTTGGCTAATTTAAAAATATTCGTTCATATGAATTAGTAAAAAAATAATAAATACTTGAATATGAAGTGCCAGGTGTGTTGAAAGTCTTTTGATGCATGTATAATGCACCTAACTAATTAATAGCGTTCGGTTATATTTGAATGTCCACTCATTTAATAAAGTTAAGAATATGAATACTTGCACTTTAGAAACCGTGATATTCATAGATTTTATTTTTGATTTCACTAATTATAGATAGATTTGAAAAGGTTAAACGTTTTAAGAGATGAAAAGTAAAATTTTAATATTAGTGTTTGAGGATGAATCCATAAACTGTTGCTAGGATTGTATATTGTTATCTTCATCCATAGTAGAAAGACCATCCTTTGATGAACTAGACAAAAAAATGGCTTAATATATAAGAAGAAAAAAAAACCATAAATATTGAGTTAAAAAAAAAAAAGAATTGAGGCTCTAGACACAATTTATTTTTTTCAACCATCTTTTCTACATTAACGTTTTATTGTAGTCCTGTGAAACATTGAGATTAATTTGAGCTTAGTGTCGTTGTAATATTGAATAAAATAATATTTCAGTTATTATGAAGAAAAAAAAACAGACGAACACCTACAACAAGTCTATATAATCCGATACACCATAAATTAGAAATTAAATTTATTAAAATGTCTAAAAAAAAGCCTATAATGATTTAAATTTACCAAAAAATCCTTCAGCGCAAAGATTCGGTGCAAAGCACGGGCTTCCTGCTAGTTACATGTATTTTGAGACAGGCGGATTACTAGTTAATTAAGGTGTTTGTATGCTATACGACTATAGCGCATGCACACAATATGAATGAAATAAAGAATTGAATCTTCTTCAAATTAACAAATCAACGGCAATAATATTTGGAGAGGTGTAAATTTCCAAATTATTTTCACTAAATTCTTTCGTGTCCGATTTTGGATTGTTATGACATTCAGTTAACTAAATTGAAAATTTAACATTAAACCAAGAGGAAGTTTGTGTGAGACGGTCTTATACATGAGCCGGATCTAGACAGAAAATTGGTTTGCCCCACCCCGCCCATATGGGGGCAAATCATTTACTCTCTCAATGAGACCCGTCTCATACGTGAAACCGTCTCACACAAGTTTTTGTCTTAAACCAATTCATGATAGTATATATGTCCATGTAGTCTCTCTATCCCGGAAATATAGTCCATTTTTTTCGTTGTTACTATAAAGGAAGTTCGAGCAATAACTAAGAATACTTTTAGTTACCTTAACGAGAATCTAAAAATTGATATTGATAGTATTCATAGTGATGTATCAATAAGAAGTTTTAAATTTGCATTAGTATAGTTAAAAGTAGCCCTAATCATTGCTCGAAGTTCTTTCGTAGTAACAACGTAAGGACAAAGGGAGTAGTTAATTAGTAGATTTGTTAGAATCCTATTAGAATGAAGGCTCATGTATTTTCAGTATAAATATGAGTTTTCTAGCTTTGTAAACTTTAAGACGAAATAATGCAGAATATATTTTGAGGTGGAAGGTACTGTCTAACAGCATGAGACGGATCATCCTCGGGTCCCCCCACCCACTTGCGCAGCTCATTGTGACCCGCCTCTCCAACAACTTTAAAATGAATAAAATAATTGAAAACCATATTATAACTTATCTAGTTTGATTCTTCCCGTCGAGACGAACACAACGTTATTTTTGGATTTATTTTCGACTTCAAAATCTCAAGATATTGCATTTTAAAGTTATTGAAATTTTTGCTTTTTTCAAAGACGCACGAGGCACGTGCTGGGGACGCGGACTTAGCTGGTGGCGGGACTAGATCATGATGAAGCGCACGAGTTTGACTCATGGAGGATCTGTCTTACCATGTGAGAAGGTCTCACGGGAGTTTTTGTCATATGGTTCTCCATATTTTATCATGGTATCAAAGCATGGTTAGTATATTGAAATCATGTATCTATACTTTGAGAAAATATTATCACAATCATCATCAGACCAAGTTCGACCAACCAATTGATTGAACAACCAGCCAACCATATGTTGGGAAATTGGGGGGATCTCCGCATCCACTAGCCCATACTAGCAGTCATCAACATAGAGAAAATAATCAACACATGATAATAATATGAAAGAACTTAGACACCATGATTTGTTAACACAGTTCATCAACACATGACTACATCTGGGGGCACTTAGACAGGATATCATTATATTAATATATGTAAAGATTACAACTTTAGCACATGCACTCACATAGATCTAGCATGGCTACTCTCCAATAATAATCTCTCACCTATTCATTATTATCTCCCCTCCCCAAGAACATATAAACATAGTCATGGCCGGGTTGTAGGATCGCCCCCCCCCCCATGGCTCTCCTAGGCCCCCGGCCCCCTCCTATACACTATTTTGTATCTCTCTCTTGATACCCTAACTTTCTCCTATATAAAGTAAAGTACTAAATATTATGGTGGTAGTCACAATATATTTATAGGGATACAAACCTAATCCTAGTAAAAACCTAATTTACCCAAAGTACTTGAGACGTTAGGAGTATAATACTTTAGGAAACTAAATCCCAAAGCAATAAGGATTCAATTCCTTATTTGATCCAAACTCCTCATCCCAAGTCAATTCTGCCACACGCTGTCTTCCTCCCCGATAGAGTGGACGGTCGCCCATTACTCCTTTGTGCGGCCTCTCACTCTTGCAGATTATGGCCAGATTCATCGCAGACCATTTGGGCGGTCGCCCTCCCCCTCTTTGGGCGGTCGTCCACTCCTCTTGAGTGTCGATCTGCTGCTCCTCTCTCCACGGTTTTGATCTTCTCCTCGGTTTTGGCTCCAATCCCAACAATCTCCCACCTAGAGACATAAACCACCATTGTGACAAACTCCATCAAACTCCTACCAGAGAATGATCCACCAAATTTTTACACCACCATTGTTACACTAAGCTCCTCCTTGATGATGATGATAAGCCTCCACGCTCCTCCACCATGAGCCTCCACGCCAAAATAATAATAAGGAGAGTTTAAACCAAACGACGCTTCAACCTCTCCGTGTTAGATCCTTCTTGCCTTCCCAAATCAACTTCTACCTTGATTTCTTTGCAAGAATAACTTTGCCTTCTCCTCCTAGATCCACTCCCCTTGTAATGCTCCCCATGAAACTCGGACACAACTTGCTTCTTGCATTGTCTTCTTGTGGTCTTTTCTCACTCTCTGTTAGGGCCACTTGACTCCCACCGCATTGCAACTTTTGAGTCACTCTCCCCCTAACATGCTGTTTATTGATGTCTCTCGTTTTACACCAATAGGCCGGTCTTCACGCCTCTTGATCCCACCCGGAACAAATTTGATGTTTTCGGTAGAGTACAACATCCTCCTATCTCCCCAATCCTTCGTTTGCGAGAATTCCCCCTCTTCCCACGTGGTCTAACCAGCTTATACCACTCACCTTTTGCATCGTCGGTTGCTTACGCAAGTGCCTGATGCATTCCTCCTTTCTTTCATATTTTTCTCCAACCACCTTAACTGCCCCAAGATCCCTTGAACACCTCCGATCCATGTAGATCTCTGCATCTCCAAATCCCACCTCGAATGTCTGCAGATCTCATAAGAAACAAACGAACTATTCGAACTTTCTGATCTTCCGCACGATCGTTGACCTATTTGGCACGTGTCTTGCTTCAACCATAAACCCTAGCAGCTCTCAGATTTACCCAGCACGTCTTCCACACGAAGAATCTGCACTGTACGAAATCTACACGTGCGCTCCACCAAGCTTGCACGTGCATTGCACGAATTCTGCACGTGCGTTGCACGAAAAGTCTGTTGCCTCTTTTCTTCACTTTGGATCTCCCCTAGATCACAAACCAAAGCTCTGATACCAGTTGCTGGAGAATTGGGGGGATCTCCGCATCCACTAGCCCATACTAGCAGTCATCAACATGGAGAAAATAATCAACACATGATAATAATATGAAAGAATATAGACACCATGATTTGTTAACCCAGTTCATCAACCCATGACTACATCTGGGGGCACTTAGCCAGGATATCATTATAATAATATATGTAAAGATTACAACTTTAGCACATGCACTCACATAGATCTAGCATGGCTACTCTCCAATAATAATTCTCACTTATACATTATTATCTCCCCTCCCCAAGAACATACAAACATAGTCATGGCCGGGTTGTAGGATCGCCCCCCCCCCCCATGGCTCTCATAGGCCCCCGACCCCCTCCTATACACTATTTTGTATCTCTCTCTTGATATCCTAACTTTCTCCTACACAAAGTAAGGTACTAAATATTATGGTGGTAGTCACAATATATTTATAGGGATACAAACCTAATCCTAGTAAAAACCTAATTTACCCAAAGTACTTGAGACGGAAGGAGTATAATACTTTAGGAAACTAAATCCCAAAGCAATAAGGATTCAATTCCTTATTTGCTCCAAACTCCTCATCCCAAGTCAATTCTGCCACACGCTGTCTTCCTCCCCGATAGAGTGGACTGGTCGCCCATTACTCCTTTGTGCGGCCTCTCACTCTTGCAGATTATGGCCAGATTCATCGCAGACCATTTGGGCGGTCGCCCTCCCCTCTTTGGGCGGTCTTCCACTCCTCTTGAGTGTCGATCTGCTGCTCCTCTCTCCACGGTTTTGATCTTCTCCTCGGTTTTGGCTCCAATCCTAACAATCTCCCACCTGGAGACATAAACCACTATTGTGATAAACTCCATCAAACTCCTACCAGAGAATGATCCACCAAATATTTTACACCACTATTGTTACACTAAGCTCCTCCTTGATGATGATAAGCCTCCACGCTCCTCCACCATGAGCCTCCACGCACAAATAATAATAAGGCGAGTTTAAACCAAACGACGCTTCAACCTCTCCGTGTTAGATCCTTCTTGCCTCCCAAATCAACTTCTACCTTGATTTCTTTGCAAGACTAACTTCGCCTTCTCCCTCCTAGATACACTCCCCTTGCAATATATTTATAGGGATGCAAACCTAATCCTAGTAAAAACCTAATTTACCCAAAGTACTTGAGACGGAAGGAGTATAATACTATAGGAAATTAAATCCCAAATCAATAAGGATTCAATTCCTTATTTGCTTCAAACTCCTTATCCCAAGTCAATTCTGCCACACGCTGTCTTCCTTGCCGATCGTTATATTTTGACTCGAAATAAAATGAACCACAACTAGGAAAGACTTCAGTACATTATAACAATTTCTCCTTTGGGATGAAATTGTCACAAGTACTTAGTTCTTTCAATATAAAGCAAAATATAATAACACGCTAACTTCAAGAAATCTACACCTTTGGGTTGACAGACTCTTTAGGCTAGCACACCGATAGCTTTAAGATTCATTTTCTTCTTCAAAAGACATCATCAATAATGATCTACTAAATAGATAAATGAGCCATGAATCAAGTGACTTGAGACAAAATAAGCCACAAAGTTGAAGCACTTATCACATTATAACGATCTCCCCTTTGGGTAGAGATTGTCATAATCAACAAACATCTCTATATAAAGCTAACAATGAGAACACACTAATTTCAAGAAGTCCACACCTTTGGGTTCATGAACTCTCTAGACTAGTATGGCTCTAGCTTTCTTTGATTCGCACATCTTATTGTTGTTGGGTTTCAGTCCAATCGCAGCAATTAAGCATTTAAAATTTTGAAACCCAAAGCCATGGATCCGTTCATATGATTAAATCAAATACGACATAAGAATAAAGGAATAAACTAACCCTTGATGGCTATCAAATTCTCTTGGTCTTTGGTGGAGGTTTGAAGACTTGATCACGATCACAAAGCTTGAACACGAACTTTGAAGATGATGATTTTCACCCTCTAGCGGTATCCAACTTCGAAACGAATATCAAGGAGCTTCTTTGATCTTGGTTGCTAGACCAAATGTTGTAAACACTTTTCACAATCAAAAGAACTATATGGAATTTATTTTGTGTATTATTTTGTTCCTCAACCAAGAATGTCTTGGAACAAAAATAACCCTCTCTCAAACTCTTTGAGGACTTACAAAATCATTAGCATTGAGTGCTGGCCGAATTTGGTCTTTATACACAAGTATGACCTATTCCAAATAGGAAACTTGTGTCAAAATCCGTCCAAAATTCGTTTCCTAATCAAATTAGGAATCTGCCACCCGACAGTACTGTGCGGCCGCCCAGAATGCACTGTGCGGTCGCACAACTGTCTGAAACAAACTGGTACAAAATGGGCTAAGTGTGCGGCCGCCCAGTCCATACTGTGCGTCGCCCACTTCCCAGAAAGTCCAGAATTTCCAAAATTCCAATATAGTCCTTTTAAGATTCGTTCTATTGTGTGTGGCCCTCTAGGATTATACTAAGTGGCAATGGGTTCAAACATGAAACCATAAGATATGATTAGGTTCTAGCAAACCGTCATACCTACCCAAATAGTATAACTAGATACAAGTTCGCATCCTTTAGAATATGTCATAATCCTTTGTCCACGATATCATTGAACACAAGTTATGGTCAAAGAGTCAACTTGTTTTGTTCAATACTTTCTCGATTCCGAATTGTTGATAATCCAAATTGACATTGATCCAATCAATTCATTTGAGTCCGGCCGAACATTTCATCAACATCATTCCTACGAGAGGCCCAAGCTTGACATCTCTCCGAGGAGGGACAAATCCATTGAGCTTATTATTTTCCCTACGTGAATCCGATTATGCCAATCATACCCTTTATAACTACTCGGTAAAAGTAGCGTTTGAATATGTTAAAACTAATGTCATCAAGTGGAAGACTATAATAACTTCATGTCTAAGGATTCAAATGACATAACTAATATGAGATATATGTATGACATGACCATGACATAAATCTCATAAAGCGGGTCATGTCCAGTACCTTGTTCAAAACAAGTACCCAAAATCTAACATGATCATCCCATGATCATTTAGCCTTTATACTAGTGCTTAACAAGTACTAGGGACGGAGATTATTATAAGTAAACATGAACAACAATAATAATCAAAACATCTCTTATTGATATGAAATAAATGAACAATTACAACGTTTATTAAACGTGCCTAGGGCACCACTACCAACAATCTCCCACTTGCCCTAGGCCCAATCTCCCATGTATCTAATACCCATGGACCTAACATGACCATCATGTTTAGCTTGTGGAAGTCCCTTTGTTAGCGGGTCCGCAACATTGTCATCAGTAGGTACTCTGCATATATTTACGTCTCCTATCAACGATCTCTCGAATGATATGAAAACGCCTAAGTATGTGTTTGGATTTCTGATGTGCTCTTGGTTCCTTTGCTTGAGCAATAGCACCATTATTATCGCAATAAAGGTCTATTGGATTAGCAATACTAGGAACCACTTCAAGTTCAGTTATGAACTTCTTAATCCAAACAGCTTCCTTTGCAGCATCCGATGCAGCAATATACTCAGCTTCTGTTGTAGAATCAGCGGTTGTACTTTGCTTGGAACTCTTCCAGCTTACAGCTCCACCATTTAACATAAACACAAAACCGATTGCGATCGGCTATCATCTTTGTCAGTTTGGAAGCTTGCATCCGTGTAAGCATTTACAACGAGATCATCTTCCATTCCTCCATAGACCAAAAACGAGTCTTTAGTCTTCTCAAGTACTTAAGAATCGCTTTTACAGCTATCCAGTGATTTTCGCCAGGGTCGGATTGGTATCTACTTGTCATGCTCAAAGCATAATACACATCCGGCTAGTACAAATCATGGCATACATGATGGACCCAATTGCCGAAGCATATGGAACATCATTCATTTTCTCACGCTCATCTTTTGTCTTAGGACATTGAGTCTTGCTTAGAGAAACTCCATGTAACACGGGCAAGGTGCCTCTCTTAGAATTTTCCATACGGAATCTTCTAATGACCTTGTCAATGTATGTACTTTGGCTTAAACCAAGTAGCCTCTTGATCTATCTCTATAGATCTTAATGCCAAGTATATATGCGGCTTCACCCATATCTTTCATTGCGAAGCACTTTCCTAACCAAGTCTTCACAGACTGAAGTGTAGGAATGTCGTTTCCATGAGCAATATGTCGTCCACGTATAAAATAAGGAATAGCACTATGCTCCCACTAATCTTCTTGTATACACAAGGCTCATCTTCGTTCTTGATGAAACCAAACTCTTTGACCGATTCATCAAAACGGAGATTCCAACTCCTTGAAGCTTGCTTCAACCCATAGATGGATCTTTGCAATTTGCATACCTTAGAATCTTGTTCAAACCTTCTGGTTGTGTCATATACACATCCTCTTGGAGTTTTCCATTCAGGAAAGCGGTTTTGACGTCCATCTGCCATATTTCATAGTCATGATATGCGGCAATGGCAAGCAAAATTCTTATAGACTTGATCATTGCTACGTGGTGAAAAGGTCTCATCATAGTCAATACCATGAACTTGCCTATGAACCCTTCGCTACATGTCAGTCTTCTTCTTGAAGACCCATTTGCATCCTATGGTTTTTACACCTTCGGGTGCATCAATCAAATTCCAAACTGATTGTCTTGCATGGATTGCAATTCGGATTCCATGGCTCCAAGCCACTTGTACGAATCAGGAGAAGACATCGCCTCTTGGTAGGTTGACGGTTCATCATTCTCAATGATTTCTACCTCATTACTATCCGTTACGAGAGAAATCCATATCTCTCGGGCTCGGATCGTAACCTACTAGATCTGCGAGATGCTTGTGTATTTTGAACAGGTTCCACAACTCCTTGTGGTTCTTGTTCTTGTTCCACTATTGGTTCAATGTTATTTTCTGGGTCTCGAATTTCTTCAAGATTTATTTTACTCCCACTGATTCTTGGAGAGAAACTCTTCTCTAGAAAGACACCAGTTCGGGCAACAAACACTTTGTTGTCCTCTCGGTTGTAAAAGTAATATCCTTTAGTTTCCTTAGGATATCCCACGAAAATACATTTATCAGATTTGTGTGCAAGTTTGTCAGAGATAAGTCTCTTGACATAAACTTCGCAACCCCAAATCCTCATGAAAGATAACTAGGTTTCTTTCCACTCCACATCTCATATGGAGTCTTTGGAACCGATTTAGTTGGAACTTGATTTAGTGTGAAAGCAGCGGTTTCTAGAGCGTAACCCAAAAGGATATTGGAAGATCAACTTGACTCATCATTGATCGAACCATGTCTAACAAAGTCCGATTTCTCCTCTCAGACACACCATTCCATTGTGGTGTTCCGGGTGGAGTCAATGTGAAACTATTCCACAATTCTTTAGATGATCATCAAATTCTTGACTTAAGTATTCACCACCTCGATCTGATCGAAGTGCCTTTATACTTTTGCCAAGTTGTTTTTCTACTTCATTTTGAAATATTCTAAATATCTCAAATGCTTCACTTTTATGTTTCATTAGGTAAACATACCCAAATCTACTATAATCATCAGTGAAGGTTATGAAGTATTGAAATCCTCCCCTAGCATTGCTACTTAATGGTCCGCATACATCGGAATGTATCAACCCCAATAAGTCGCTTGCCCTTTCACCCAACTTGGTAAAAGGTGTCTTAGTCATTTTCCAAGAAGACACGACTCACAAGTATCATATGACTCTAAGTCACATGAACCCAAAAGTCCGTCCCCATGGAGTTTTGAGATACGCTTCTCATTAATATGACCAAGACGGCAATGCCACAAATAAGTATGATTTACATCATTAGGTTTAGATTTCTTATTTACATGATAGACATTATTTTCATTCTTGACATCCAAGATATAAAGGCCATTAAATGAATTAGCAATACCATAAAGCACATCATTTAAATAAATAAAAAAATTCTTATTCTCAATAAGAAACTTAAAACCTTCATTATCCAAACAAGAAATTGAAATAATATTTCTGCTTAAATCCGGAACATAATAACAATTGTTCAAAACAAGAATTAATCCGGAAGGTAAAGTGACTTCATAAGTCCCTACGGCTAATGCAGCAACTCTTGCTCCATTCCCCACGCGTAGATCTACTTCACCTTCTTTAAGCAGTCTCCTATTCTTTAGTCCCTGCACATTTAGACAAATGTGAGAACCACATCCGGTATCCAATACCCAAGAATCAGTGGTAGAAAGGAGAATATCTATCATATAGATACCTGAAGTCGACGCAGCCTTGCTGCTCTTCTTCTTCTTTTGCTCTTCCAAGAAAGCCTTGCAATTACGTTTCCAATGACCAATTTCTTGACAATGGAAACAGATTGCATCCTTTTGTGAATCGGGTTTTGCCTCAGAAGCCTTGGCAACCTTTGCCTTGCTTATCTTGGGTTTGACAACTTTTGCCTTACCCTTGCCTTTGGCACCAGGCTTCTTCCCATCATGAACCAAGAGCACGGGAGAACCTTTCTCCACAATTTTCATCTCTGCAGTTTTGAGCATCCCATGCAACTCAGAGAGATTCTTATCCATTCCATGCATGTTATAATTCATTACAAACTGATTATAACTTTTAGGCAATGAATTAAGAATGAGATCCGTGGCTAGCTCCAATGGGATTGGATAGCCAAGTTCTCAAGGTGCTCTACATAACCTTTCATTTTAAGAAAGTGAGGACTCACTTGTTGCCCTTCATTCATTTTACTAGTAGTGAATGCAACAATGGTCTTGTACCTCTCTTGCCTAGCTTGCTCTTGAAACATGGTTCTCAACTCCACGCCTATCTCATAGGCTTCCAAATGTTCCAAACTTTGTTGGAGTTTTGAACACATAGCAGCAAGCATGAGACAACTTACATCTCTAGAATCATTACGATGTTTCTTGTAATTGTCTCTTTCTACCCTAGGGGCAGTAGGCGGTGGTTCAGCGGGGAGAGGCCCATCGAGAATGTACAACTTATCTTCTTGCCTAAGAACGATTCTTATGCTACGGATCCAATCCATAAAGTTGGTACCATTATCTTCGAGCTTATCCTTCTCAAGGATCGATCGCAACGACATTGATTGAGTGTTATTAGTCATTATCTACAAATATGCAAAAAATTTCCAAAATTTAATAAGTACCTTTTCATTAAAGAGATAAATAATGTATTTTTCAAACAAAATACTCCCACTAAATATATATAACCTTCATATACATCCAATGTATAATATAATTCAAATGGGTTAAGATCCAACTTTAATTTAATTTCAAGTCCGCTAAGGCGGATTACACAAAATCAAATTAATTAGGTAGACAACTCTTGTCAATCATATCTCATATGACTCTTAGTTCCTTTTATGAGATTCTTTAAGAAATCCAATTTCAAAAAGCATGTTAAACCTCATCTTTGCCTAGGCCCAAAACTGTTTTGACGCCCAATTAAGTCTAACCATTTTAAACGCATAGTTAATGTGTCCCGCTAGGGCGTGCCCACATTATCTATCTTGCTCATACATAAATAATTTAATGCATCTCGCTAGGGCGAATCTACATTAGAGTCACTTATGTACTAAACATGTGTTTTAATCATGGCATGGCAAAAGGACTTAAACTTTCTTTGAAGGTTCATCACATATAGCATATAACACATTTATGAGCACATAATATAAACATGTTACACATCAAGTTTAGCCACTAAATTAATCTCCATTAATTTAAGCATGGTATTTATGTGTCATTAGTTTCTCTATAATTATGAGGATGAGACTATTTCAACTTCGGTTATTATTTCCAAATCAAGACAACAAGAAGTGCGGTCGAACTAAGCCATTAGGCAACCACAATCCCGCACTAATTCAAGAAACCAAGAAAGTAGTCCATGTGGCCGAAACTAAGCAATAGATGGTCTCGATGAACGTAGGCCAATTGCATTCACAATTCCACATGGATCTCCAATCATTGAATCAAGAACTTTGTTTCTCAATTTTAGCAATTATGAACTCTTCATAATTCTAACTTCGTTTTATCTTTGAAACTTTGATTGCGATCAAGTTTGGGAAACACAATCTCGATGAACGCAGATTAGCCATCCAAACCTTGAACCAATCTTAGAATCACAAGACTAAAACAAATAGGAAAATCAAACCCAAGATCCTCACACAAACCAACTACCCAAAACCCATTCCAGATCAGCAAGTCTGGACTGGTTCTGTTACTGGTTTTGTTGGAACCTCTCGAAAATTCCAAATTCTGATTTCAACCAAAAATCAGACAATCTGATCCTTATGTGCGGCCGCCCAAAACTCACTGTGCGGTCGCCCAAAACATGTGCGGCCGCCCAAGGATTTTGTGCGGTCGCCCAAACTGATCAGAATGTACAGAATTTTGAAGTTCGAAAATTTTGTCTCAAAATCGTTTTTCCCCGATTATTAAAACTTTGATCCAATCAAAAATTAATAATCAACAATTCTGAATCCACCATAATTTATTTATTGCGATTGAATCGTGCGATTAAAGTTGTAAACGATAAACCACATAAAATCACAAAAACACATAAACAACATATATTCCAATATTCAAATCATGCAAGGCACATAAACAATTTATATACACATAACATGATCAAGTATTGAATTAATCAACATGAACGGGGCTCTGATACCACTGTTGGGTTTCGATCAAACATGCGCAGCGGGAATTTAGCATTTAAATTTTGAAACCCAAAGCCATGGATCCGTTCATATGATTAAATCAAATACGACATAAGAATAAAGGAATAAACTAACCCTTGATGGCTATCAATTCTCTTGGTCTTTGGTGGAGGTTTGAAGACTTGATCACGATCACAAAGCTTGAACACGAACTTTGAAGATGATGATTTTCACCCTCTAGCGGTATCCACACTTCGAACGAATATCAAAGGAGCTTCTTTGATCTTGGTTGCTAGACCAAATTGTGAAACACTTTTTCACAATCAAAAGAACTATATGGAATTTATTTTGTGTATTATTTTGTTCCTCAACCAAGAATGTCTTGGAACAAAATAAACCCTCTCTCAAACTCTTTGAGACTACAAAATCATTAGCATTGAGTGCTGGCCGAATTTGGTCTTTTATACACAAGTATGACCTATTCCAAATAGGAAACTTGGTCAAAATCCGTCCAAAATTCGTTTCCTAATCAAATTAGGAATCTGCCACCCGACAGTACTGTGCGGCCGCCCAGAATGCACTGTGCGGTCGCACAACTATCTGAAACAAAACTGGTACAAAATGGGCTAAGTGTGCGGCCGCCCAGTCCATACTGTGCGGTCGCCCACTTCCCCAGAAGTCCAGAATTTCCAAAATTCCAATATAGTCCTTTTAAAGATTCGTTCTATTGTGTGTGACCCTCTAGGATTATACTAAGTTGGCAATGGGTTCAAACATGAAACCATAAGATATGATTAGGTTCTAGCAAACCGTCATACCTACCCAAATAGTATAACTAGATACAAGTTCGCATTCCTTTAGAATATGTCATAATCCTTTTGTCCACGATATCATTGAACACAAGTCATGGTCAAAGAGTCAACTTGTTTTGTTCAATACTTTCTCGATTCCGAATGTGTTGATAATCCAAATGACATTGATCCAATCAATTCATTTGAGTCGGCCGAAACATTTCATCAACATCATTCCTACGAGAGGCCCAAGCTTGACATCTCTCCGAGGAGGGACAAATCCATTTAGCTTATTATTCTTCCCTACGTGAATCCGATTATGCCAATCATACCCTTTATAAACTACTCGGTTAAAAGTAGCGTTTGAATATGTCAAACATAATGTTCATCAAGTGGAAGACTATAATAACTTCATGTCTAAGGATTCAAATGACATAACTAATAAGATATATGTATGACATAGACCATGACATAAATCTCATAAAGCGGGTCATGTCCAGTACCTTGTTCCAAACAAGTACCCATAAATCTAACATGATCATCCATGATCATTTAGCCTTTATACTAGTGCTTAACAAGTACTAGGGACGGAGATTATTATAAGTAAACATGAACAACAATAATAATCAAAACATCTCTTTATGATATGAAATAAATGATAACAATTACAACGTTTATTAAAGTGCCTAGGGCACCACTAACCAA